>VMDO01014318.1:0-54968 GCA_007922755.1 Pedetes capensis | reverse complement strand
AGTTTTTTTTCTTACATTTCATACTTTTTATTAACTTATTGATTTAAATACATTTTTGGATTTTGTAGATTTATTATTTTCCTCCAACATACTATGCATAATATATTATAATTAGTTATATTTTTAAAGTATGTTTTGAATTTTCATTTAGTTAGTTGCAACTGCATTCTAATGCATCTGAATTCCATATATGAGAAACTTCCAAATCAATAATTTTAAGGCAACTGGTCCGTATATGCTCCCAAAATGTCATATTCAAAGACATAGTGAGAGAGGGTAACATACATGCAGTCTTTTCTACAAATGAGTCAAAGAAATATACATCAGTTAGAATTCCAGTACAAGATTTTTAAAGCACACAATATTCCATTTCCCAAAAGTTTGTCTCTCAGCTAAGCCATTCTTGGATCTAGAGTTTTTATTAGAATTATTACAATTAGAAAAAGATGTTCCCTTTCAGAGACCTAGTGTGTTTTCGTTTGCTTGCTTTATCTAGTTTGATACTCAGTGATTAATAACAGTATCTCTAAGTCTGTGGATGTAGACTGGCAACATTAACCAGAGAATATCTGTGAAACATTCCAAACCATCAGAGGCAATCAATCATGCCTAATGCTTAGGCAGGAGTGAAAGTGCCCTGCTTGGGCCAGAGAGTTCTTTTGGAGATATAAGGCAAATCTCAAAAAATATCTGAAGCCCAACTTGAAAAATGACTGTAATTTTATGCTTGTTATTACTTCAGATATTTTCTTTTAAATACAAACTTTCCCATTATTATCACTTAAAAAACTTCTACTTGGTCTTCAGTAAGATACTTAAAATTACAGAAATATAGAATATTATAATAGGAAAGAAATTTCGGTATAATCTAATCTATTACCTCCTTTGAATTTGTAATTATCTTCAGTACTAAGTAGGTACCTATCCTTGTATCATATATATATGTATATATATACATATATATGTGTATATATATACATATGTGTGTATATATATATATATATATATATATATATATATATATAATCTATCTCCTTAAATGAAATCAAATATAACTATGGTAAAAGACCATCTAAATAAATTTTTGTAAGAATTGCACAGTTAGTAAGTAGAAGAATCATATTCAAATCCAAATGGTTGTCTGATTTCAAACCTAACAGTTTTGGAAATATTATATATGCAAAAAAATGCATACATACATATACATATACATATATATTATGCAAATATATATATAATATATATATATTTGCATAATTCAAAGCAACCCAAGAAAAAACAGAAAGTAAAAGAGGAAAATTTTTCAAACTGATTCTTTTTGTGCACAGTTAAAAGGGAGATTATAAAAATTTATTATATTTTCTTAAAGTTTTCCTCAAATTTTCCTCAGCTTCATGTTCCATGTGACAAGTCTAACCATACAAAACACATGTGGAGTTTTTAAAAAAGAAAGTAAGATCAAGTAATTTCTAGCTTCTTTATTAATATCTAAATGTTACTATAAAATAAAAGGAATGACAGTCACATCTGGGGTTGCATGCAAGGTGGTATATTTCCAGCTAGATCTAATATTTAGCACTAATATTTGTCCCTTGAACTGTATGTTGCTCTCAGGTATTGTCAATATTCAGTAAGAAAACTTTGTGTATTAACTTCTTGTCAAATTTCTCTCAAGAGAAAAGAATTTTACTCTACATTTTGTTGTTGTTGTTGTTAGGTGCCATCAAGTCGGTATCCGACTCATAGCGACCCTCATAGGGTTTTCAATGGCTGACTGTTTCGGGATTGCCTTGGGAGTAGATTGCCAGGTCCTTCTCCCATTTTGTGGTGCTGGGAATCGAACTCAGGACCTCAGAGACTGCAGAGCTGCGCTCTAACAACTGAGCTAAATCCCAGCCCCACTCTACATTTTAGTGTTGACAAATACAAAAACTGGTAATTTGATTGCAATTTCTGTTCCAGTGTTCCAGTAGAGATTTTCCACACCAACCTCAAATTCCTTTTTTTTTTTTTTTTTTTTTTTTTTTTTTTTTTGCAGTGCTTAGAGTTGAACCCAGGGTCTTGTGCTTGCAAGCTTTGCAAATGCTGTACCACTAAGCTGCACCTTCAGCCCATTTATTTTTTATTTTTTTTTACTTTTTTGAGACAGGGTCTTGCTAAATTATGCACATTGCCTCTGGTCTTGAACTTGCGATTCTCCGTCTCTGCCTCCTGAGTCTCTGGGATTATAGGCATGTTCCACTGTGCCTGGCTCAAATTCTTCTTATCTATAGTATTAATTGTTCATATTTGTTGAATAAATTTTATCTGCACATTTAAATATGCCAGTTATAAACATGAAAATGTTTCATTATGCTTCGCATCCTTATTAAAAATAAATTGCTTCTTTTGCTGGAACAGTTTAAATCATGTAGTAGGATATTAGGGGTGAGAAGTAAGGACAGCAAAACGGTTACAGTGCTATCTAAATAATTTTAAGTGTTTGAAAGTGAACATCTCATTGGAATTAAAATGTACACATCAATTTCATGGCCCTTGATTTCCTGGAATTAAAGCTTTCAACATCCCCTGGACTAATTTGACAACAGCACACTAAGAGAGCACAAAAGTGGGGGGGAGATTAAGAGCAAAACACAGAACTCTGAATTGACATTAGGCAGGGGATACTGTGTAATTCACTTATTGGCTTAACCGAATATTGATACTCAGTTCCAAAGGTATCAAATGAATAAAGGAGAAGATAAAGATGATAGCACTGGTTGCATTAATACATTATATTGTCTTTGGGTTAATCTCATTCACATTATGAATGAGAAAACAGATTATTCTTAAAAGCATCTTAATTAATCATAGTGCACAATTTATTTCTACTTTGCTGGGGGCATGCATGCTCTATTAGTATCAATAAATTCTCTCTAAGTAAGAGAGAAAGACTTTTGTGGTTAGCTCAATTTGTTTTTCCTTTTCCCTTGTAAGGAGAGTCTAACAGATTAGAAGACATGTATCATGTTATCACATTTTAATGTGATATAATATTAGTGTATAGGAACATCAATGTGTGTGCGTGCGTGTGTGTGTGTGTGTGTGTGTGTGTGTGTGTAATTTCCTATTTCTATTTTCATTTCCCAGAGTAAACCTTGTATTTTCCACTCACATAGTGCCAGGCATGGCACAATTTAGAGGACTATTTCATCTGTTGTATATTGGGTCACTTTGAGTCGGACTTGACAATACCTTACATCAACAACAAAATCTATATTTGTCAATAAATAACTTTTTTTTATTCCTTACTAAACTCATTTTTCAACTCTTAAAACATCATTGAAATTTCAAGTATCCCAGGTGAACTTTTCCTTTGATTTATTTTCATTTAATTTTCTTTAAATTTTATCTAACAGATATGTTGTAAAAATTAAAGTAATATGTAACAGAGAGAAAATTCATTGCTAATTTTTAAATAACAGAAAATGTTCCCATACTGTAATAGTTTCTCTTTTCCCAATATTCATAAAATGTGAAAGGTATTACCTTCATTAAAAATTATAAAATATAAGGTTATTTATAACATGCAATTCTAATGTAAGAAATAATTAACATCATTATTATTAATATACTGGAAATTTAAATTTTACTGGATTAAATGAAATACACACACAACTTCCTTTCTAACCATTCTTTTTATTTCTCCATCATACCATATATGCACTTAGGTCTGTCACATAGACTGTCTACTTGATTGAAATGTATGGTATATAGCACTGCAAAGTTTATTGCTTTGGACTCAGAAATAGTTATTGCTCCTGTGCTCCGTAGAGTAAGCCCCATTATTCTGTCATTTTTTCCCTTTGGTGACTGTCTGCCTCTCATATTATACTTTCTTATGTCTGCTGACAAAAATTTCTGTGAGCCTGCCAGAATCACACAACTATGGATTCTTCCAGCTCTTGTTCTGTTGCACATATGCTAGGCAAGAGCTCTACCAATGAGCTGCATCCCCAGCCACTTTCTTATCTTTTATTTTGAGACAGGGTCTCACTAAATTGTGCTGACTGCATCTGGCCTTAAACTTGTAGTCCTCCTGCCTCAGCCTCCTAAATCACTGGGATTAGAGGTGTGAAACTAAATTGTTTTAAATATATGAACATGCTATATGGGTATTTAGAATAATGAGAATTAAAATGAATAGTAGTAATAAGGGTAGTTGCTATATAAGAGAATGCACTTGAGTATTCACACTGACGTTCAAATGGGAATTATTTTTATAGAAAATTATGCTGGATAATTAAGTTTCTTTTCACTGTGCTTATTATTGGCCTTCACGTATCTGTCACTAAGGATTTGTTAAGTTTTACATTAAATTGTTATATTTTTATTTAACATTGTTCTTGAACCAAGCAACCACTATTTTAATAGCTAAGTTTAATACAATATGCCATCTGCAAAACATCTTAAGAACTATCAGAGTGGCTTTTTGCTTATTTGTTTCCCAGATATTTCAACATGGTTTAAATACATATAAATGTGATAATTTGAAATACTATAATACTATCATATATAAGAAAGATGAGTTCTTGTGACAAGCAGTACTAAGTTTATCAAATGGTTCTTATTCTTCAATTTATAATATTGGGAAATAAAATCTCACTTAATAGTGTGATGAGGTATTAGTTACATAGTGCTGCTACTCAGTATTTTACATGTGTCTTAGAGATTTATCATATTGTGACTTTTACCACTAAGGAGTGGGAGCCAGCCTGTAAACCTAACTATAGTAGATGAACCACCAAAATCTAAGTAGGTAGACAGCAAACTAAAGAAAGAAATCTGGTAGTCTCTGTGTCCTAGTAAACATTCTGAAGTAGCGCAAGCATCTGCTTTTCAAGGAAGCAGTGTAGGAAGCACTAGTAATGAGGTCATAGGTTCTCCACTTGTATTGCCAGCTGTGATATCAATGGTAAAAAGCAGTGGGATCCATATTGCAATGGGGTGGATGTGAGCTATAAGTTGTTCTTGGCTATAAACTCTCAAATTTAATTTTAGTTTTTCTGGATAAATTGAAAGCTATCTAGTATCTTAAAATTAATTATTATTATGTTTATACTATCCAGAATAGGTCTTCAAAATATGTAAGTATGTAGTTTGATTGATGTTTTATATAAAATAATTAATTTTAAAATAAAATAATTATAAACCAAGAACAACCATATAAAATTTGCTTTCAAAGAATACTTATTTTTTAAAAAAGTATCTGGATGTCTGACTTCTGGATGTTTGCTCAAAGCAAAAATGTGTTTGTCAATACTCAGAGAGATCAATGAAATTAAACAAGGAGACAATCCAATAAATAATAATGATAATAAATTTGTATCATTGGAGACTAGGGATACATATAACTTATATTTCATTAATGTTAAGAAATATGTATTAGATAGTATGCAGCTGAGAAAGACACTGCTTATCCAAGCCATTAATCTAAAATTATAATTGAAGGTATAAGCATCTTTGAAAATAGAAATCAGAAGAAATAGAAATAGAAATAGAAAGAAAATAGAAGAAATCAGAAATTTTAATTAAATGTTTTACCAGGAATTTCACATTTTAATTATACATTTTAAAGTAAAAATAGACCTTTTTTAGAACATGTTGTTGTTGTTGTTGTTAGGTGCTGTCGAGTCGGTATCCGACTCATAGCGACCCTCATAGGGTTTTCAATGACTATTTTGGGATTGCCTTGGGAATGGATTGCCAGGTCCTTCTCCCATTTTTGCAGTGCTGGGAATTGAACTCGGGACCTCAAAGATTGCAGTGCAGCCCTCTACCAACTGAGCTAAATCCCAGCCTTTTTTAGAACATAACTAGTTTAGAATAACAGTAACATTTTTTAAGGATTTACTGTATGAATTTCCTAATTTTTAAAAGGTGCTTAAATAGTGCCAACAGGATTTCATCTATGTTAAAGAATTCAGTATAGGCTTGATTAAGGATAAATTCCAAATCCTGATTATATGAATCACTACTTTTTAAATATTTTATTAGCTTATATTAATTGTACAAGCCTGCAGCCATAGCCCTGTGGCATCCAATCCCGTCAGATCTTGAGAGCTAAGCAGGGTCAGGTCTGATTAGTACTTGGATGGGAGACCACCTGGGAACACCAGGTGTTGTAGGCTTGGGAGGCGGACCTGGCAACCCACTTCCCAAAATCAATCCGCTATTGAAAACCCTATGAACATCAGAGAAGCACTGACAAAGTATTTTGCCTGTTGTCGGATACCGACTCAACGGTACCTAACAACAGCAATTGTACAAAGTAATGGATTTTGTTATGGCATTTCCATACATGCATATAATATTCTTTGATCATATTCCCTCCCTCTCTTACCCTTTCTCATAATTCTCTTTTGCTCCTTCCACTTTCATATTCTTTTGTTCCTTGTTAAATTCCATATATGAAAGAAAATATGCAATACTTATCCTTGTGACATCAGCTTATTTTGTTTAATATGATATCAAGTTCTATCTACTTTCCTGAAAGTGATAAAATTTCATTCTTCTTTAGAGCTGAATAAAACCCCATAGTGTATATATACCATATTGTCTTTATTCATTCAGTCATTGATGGGCACCCAGGCTGATTTCCTAACTTGCCTATTGTGAATAAAGTCATGATAACATGGGAAATATAAGTGTCTGTATTGTACGCTGACTTTGATTCCTTTTAGTAGATACACAGGAGTGGTATAGCTGGATCATATAGAAATTCTATGTTTAGCTTTTGGAGAAACCCCTATACTGATTGCCATTCCCACCAAAAATGTATATAAGGGTTCATTTTCCCCTGCATCCTCACCAATAATTTTTGGTTTGGGTTTTCTTGATGATAGCCATTATGACGAGGGTAAGATGGAATCTACTTTGTATTGTGAGCACAAAGCAAACCCATAATACCAAGTTCTTCAGCAACAATATAAAACATCAAAAATTTAAATATCAGAACACAATACAGAATTAGTTCTAAAAGAAATATGTAAATTTTCATTTAAATGTCAAGTTATTAGTGTTCTCATGTATCTGTCAGCTTGTCATGCTTTAGGGGCTTGCTGAAAACTATACCAGTGGTATTTCATATCAGCAGGACCACCCATAATGGACAGGTTTCAGCTAAGCCTCCATACTGAGACAGACTAGGGAGAAGGACCTGGAAGCCCTCTCCCTAAACAATTAGCCATTGAAAACCCTATGAATGGCAGAGAAGCAGTATCAAATATACCACCAGAAAATAAGTGAGTCAGGCTTGAAGGTATTCAAGAAACTACTGGGGAAGAGTTGCCTCCTCAGAGTACAATCAATCTTAATGACAGTAATGGACTAAAACTCGTGGGACCTCCTTTTACTGGTGTGGCATGATTCAAAATGAGAAGAAACACAGTGACTGCAACATTGGGCTCAAACTTAAAAAGATCATGTGCATGGCACAGTGTTGGGTAGCGTTTTTTTCTGTTGCACATAGGATTGCTGTGAATGGGATTCAACTCCATAGCACACAAAAACAAAAGTTATTGGTGAATTTTAGTTCTATTATGGTTTCATATTCACTTGTCTTCTAGAAACTTTGAAAGAGTAAATATGTATACACATACCAAAAATAATGTTGTATACAAGGAAGACATACACTACCTTTTTACTTATACCTTCTTAAGGATGTAAAAGGGCTGGGTTTTAGCTCAGTTGCTAGAGTGCTGCTCTGTACTTCCTAAGGACCCAGGTTTGATCTGTAGCACTGTAAAAATTGGAGAAGGATGTGGTTAGTTCATTCTCAAGGCAATCCCAAAACAATCAACCACTGAAAACCATATGAGGGATGCTATGAGTTGGATCCAACTTGATGGCACCTAGCAATATGAAGGATGAAAAAAGAACAAAAAGCATAACTCACCATTTAGATTCAGAGTTCAGAGATACTCAGAAAATATGCAGAACCCAAATCCTAAGAGCTACAGGTAAAAATTAATTTATGTTTTTTGTTGTAGATTCCAAACACAAGAGTAATAATTACATGTCTGTCTTTTGTAATTTGAGGAATGAAAATAATAATTTGAGGCAGGAAAGATTGATGGATACTCTGGGCTTATACTTTACCGTAAAGACTTCAGAGTACTATTGTCACAATTGGTCACATTGTGCTTCCTCCAGACACTTGTATGCCTAATTCACTTGTCTCCTTTCTGTATCAGCTTCTCAATAATGTCTTCTCTGACCATATTATTTGAGGTTTTATTTTCTCCACAACTCTGTTCCTCTGTATCCTAATATTCTCTCCTTTCAGAGCCTTTATAACCACTAAAATAAACCATTAAATTATGAATTATACAGAAAAGATATTTTAAAATCTATTTTGTATCCTAAGTGCTAAAAATAGTTCCTGACATATAGCTGGAACTCTGTATATTTGTTTCATATGTGAATGATATAAAAAGATTTATTAAAGGAAAAAAGTTTGAACAGAGAATTGTATGATCCTAATATAATATGATATTATTAGTAATTCTTAAATATAATTTTACTAGTATTTTAATTATATATAGATGGCTAAAAAGTAATAATTTAGTTAATATATCCATTATGCAATTATCAAATCAGCATTTTTGCATTTTCATCTTCTAAAACATTTTACAGAACAACATAAACAAAAAAAACTAAAAAAGGGAAAACATTTGTTTAACATGGAATGACAGTTGTATAAAATTATGAGTTATGACAATTTCTGTTTTGGATTTTCATAGAGTTGCATCCTATATTTTGCGTTTGTTCTCTCCCTCTTTGTCCTTCTAAATTGTTCCCTCTCCACCTCCCCTTCCCACTTTACCATAGTCCACTTCCTCTCACTAGTCTACTCCCCCATCATACTGGGTCCCCTTGTATTTTTCAATCTTAGATAAGTATGATTATATAATTTTTTTCTTTAAGATTGATCTATTTCCCACATATGAGAGAGAACATCCAGTATTTTTTTTTTTTGAATCTGGGTTATTTCACTTAAAATGATGCTCTCCAGCCATAATTCAGCTGGTAGAGAGGAGGACTGTAGTACATTTTCAGCAGTTTAAAATACATATATATATATATATGTATATATATATGTATATATGTATATATATGTATATACATATATATGTATATATATATTATATATATGGGAAGCTATACAGCTGGATATTAACAGTATTAAAATCAGTGTGGTCATATTGTAGATGACATACATATTTCTTGATCAGTTCACTTATTTCTTTATTTACATTTTCTGAGTAAACTTATTTAAAAATATAAATGGAAGGGAAGAAATGACAAAAAGAAAAGACAGAGGAAGAGAACTAAAGGGATAGTATATGCATCAAGTCTCCATTAAGACTGGCAGAGTGATTGAGGGAATACGGAAATCTTTGAAAAATGCATTCATATTGGAATCATTTTAGGAAGAAATCCATGTTCCTGAGTTCATTTTTATTTTGGAAATGTTCTGCACAAATTAATCTATTTACTTTTAGAAGTTTGTTGTTCATATCAGTTAATTCTTTTTCTAGGCTATGCATTTAAAATACATAAAACTCATATTAGCTTCTTTATTCATGTGGCTTTAGAAATTTAGATACAGATGTATAACTGGACATTGTTTTGTAAGATATTATAATTATCTTTTAAAGACACCACAACTAACAAGCATTAATCAGGACTTTACATTTATATTTCCTTATTGTATAATTCCATTTCTTACCTTGCTATCCATTTCATTCATTAGAATACAGAATTGCAGATTCACTTCTAGGTTCTGGTTGATTCAAACAATGACATTTAATTGCCTTCTATCAAACTTCAATAAAGAGTCATGAAAATGGAAGAGATAAAAGGATGGATTGTACAAGTATGTTGTTGTTAGGTGCTGTCGGAGTCCGTATCCAACTGGTAGCGACCCTCTGTACAAGAGGTGAAACACTATTGTCAGTGTTTCTGTGCTATTCATAGAGTTTTCAATGGCAGATTGATTTTGGGGAGTGGGTTGCCAGGTCCTTCTCCCAAGTCTACAGCACCCAGTGTTCCCAGGCGGTTTCCCATCCAGGTACAAACCAGGCCTGACCCTGCTTAGCTTCCAAGATCTCATGGGATCAGATGCCACAGGACTATGGCTGCAGGCTGTACAAGTATATTTCCCTCAAAATTACATGTCTTCATTTTTAAAATGTATATCTACTAGTCTTAGTAAATATGAGAAGAAATATAAAGGATTTAATATCCTTGTATAAACCCATAGACATGATTTTAAAAAACAACATCATCTTGAAACAATATTTCAAATTACACATTTTTCTTACTTATAAATACTTTTGTATCTAAACCCCACCCTTTTCACTTTTTCATATTACTTTAATTGATGTTTTAACATTTCTCACTTTGATTGACAGTTTTTTCATTTAGTTAGGTTGCCCTTATTATCTTCCTTACAATCTATTTTTCATGTTTTTGCTAAAATTTATGTTTTATTCATTCTGGTCAAAAAGTGATTGTTCTTGCTGACATATAAAAGCTGAAAAACAATACAGACTGCTTATAACAATAAAGTTTTCAATTTATAAGTTAAATTATAAGTTAGGGGCCATCCAGTCAGGTCCAACTCATAGTGACCCTCACTGGGTTTTCAATGGCTAATTGTTTGGGGATTATTTGGGAGTGGACTGTCATATCCCTGTCCCATTTTAGAAGTGCTTGGGATAAAAACAAGGCCACAGAGAGTGCAGAGAAACACTCTACCTACTGAGCTAAACCCCACAAACAATTTATAAGTTACAGCATATCAATACAGAAATATAATAGAAATTCATAGGACCTGAATGGACATTGCTCAGACCATAATTAATAAAATACTAGTGATAATTTTTGGACAGTGGGCATTCATTCTGAGTTGTACCAAATAAGTGACACTATTGTTGTTTTTAGGAGTTGTCAAGTTGGGTCTGACTCATAGTGACCCTGTGTATAACAGAAGGAAACAATACCCAATATTGCACGATGCCTGACACTATGTCAGTGCTTCTCTGCCATTAACAGGGTTTTCAATGGCGGGTTGTTTTGAGATTATTTCATGAGTGGGCTGCCAGGTCCTTTTCACAGTTTTGCTGTGTTGGAGATCAAACCCAGGGCCTCAGAGAGTACAAAGCAGCACTGTACCAACTGAGCTAAACTCAGGCCCGATTCTATTATTGGATTAGCATTTACAACATTTTTAGCACTAGGACATATTTTTAAAATGTGTCATCTCATAGGCATAATTGATATTTTTGGACAGTGAAAAGGAAAGACAAAGCTCAATGTACATTATTTTTCATTGTATTTGATCCTTCTTCTCCCACTAAAATGCCATCCTGTGAAGCAAGTCCCTTTGGTGTGCAATCACTAATGATATTCAGCTTAAGTCTGCTGTATGTTGGTTGTTGTTATTATTGTTAGGTGCTGTCACATCAGTGTTCAACTCATAGCAACCCTATGTACAACATTTGAAACACTATTGTCAGTGCTTCTCTGCTATTCATAGGGTTTTCAAAATCTGATTGTTTTTAAGGAGTGAATTGCCGAGTCCTTCTCCAAACCCTATAGCACCTGGTGTTCCTAGGTGGTCTCCCATACAAGGATTAAGCAGGCCTGACCCTGCTTAGCTTCCCAGATCTGACAGGATCAGATGACACAGGTATGGCTGCAGGCTATGTTGGTTATAGAACCAAGTAAAGCAAAATCTTGGACAACTTCAATCTTTTCTCCATTGATCATGAAGTTTTCCACTGATCCAGTTATAAGGATTTTTGGTTTTTTATGTTGAAGTGCAATCCATACTGAAGGTGTGTTCTTTGATATTCATCAGTACACTTACTCAAATCCTCTTCATTTTCAGCAAGCAGAGCTGTGTCATCATCATAATGCAGGTTGTTAATGGGTCTTCCTCTAATCCTGATGCCATGTTCTTCTTCATAAAGTCTAGCTTCTTGGATTATTTGCCCAGCATAGAAACTGAAGAGATATAGTAAAAGGATACAGCCCCTGACATATCCCTTTGTGAGAACTCTTGGCATAAACATGTTAGCAAGTCCAGTGTTGCATGTTTTTTGAAATACCTCTATTGATATTCCATCGATTTCTGAAGTCTTGCGTTTCATCAGTTCCTTCAAGGCAGCTTCCACTTCATCCTTCAGTACCATTGGTTCCTGATCATATGCAACCTCTTTAAATGGTTGGTCATCCACCAATTCTCTTTTTTTTTTTTTTTTGTATAATGACTTTGTGTATTCTTTCCATCTTCTGATATTTTCTGCACCATTTAATATTTTCCCTGTAGAATCCTTCTCTATGGCCACTCGAGGCCTGAACTTTTTCTTGAATTCCTTAATCTTGAGAGAAACATAGCATGTTCTTCCCTTTTCATTTTCTGTCTCTAGCTCTTTTCATATGTCATTAAAATATTTGATTTTGTCTTCTTGAGCTGCCCTGTGAAATCTTCTGTTTAGTTCCTTAACTTTCTCTGACTTACTTTTGTTTTAACTGCTAGATTTTCAAGGGCAAATTTCAGAGTCTCTTTTGACATGCAGTTTGGTGTTTTCTTTTCTGTCTTTTTAATAAACTTTTGCTTTCCTCATGTATGATATCTTTGATGTCATGCCACAACTCATCTGGTCTTCTATCACTAGTGTCTAAGGCATGGAACCTGTTCTTGAGCTGGTCTCTGAACCCAGGTGGGATACACTCAAAACCACACTATGGCAAACTGACAGACATGTGAGGGCTACATATATTAGTTCCACATATCTTAAACCAAATCATTAGATATTGTCTACTTTGAAATATTGGGTTTTGTGCTTACTCTTTTTGTCTATCCCTTCTTGAACTAAATATTCTGCTGGTTGTAAAAAGGTTTTATTTTTTAATGGTACTGGGGAGTTGAATCTAAGGCCTCCCACATGCTAGCCATGTCCTTTACCCCTAAGCTTTAAATCCCCTGTCCTTTTTTATTTTTTATTTATGGCAGGGCCCAGGGTGCAGGCTGCCTCTTGACTTGAGTTCTTGATCCTCCTGCGTCAACTTCCTGAGTCCCTGGTATTATAAATGAGTGTCATGTGCCCTGCTTTCCTCAGCTTTTCTGCTTATTTTGAACTTCAGTGTATTTGCCCTTATAAAGCCTTCAGCCTATCTGCACGGTGGATCAGAGACTCAGTTCTTGGTGTTGCAGAACTTGCTTATACTATATACCATAGTTTGGATTCATTATAATATTTTGAATGCTTGGTATTTGATAGACACTGAATGGATTGAAGGAATAAATTGTTGCATTGATAAGTTTATGTTTTCAAGTTTTTATTCAAATAAAATTGTCTTGTCCTAGCCATGAAGATATAACACTCAGGTCTTCCTTCACAAGAGAACTTCTTGATGAGCTGAGAAGAGTGAAATTAGCTCACTGTCTTTGGGACAGGCTTCAGTCTATGAGCTGAGATCTACTCTTCCTTAGGAATATTCCAGCCAAGGCCTAAGCATAGTATGCAATTATGGCCATACAGGATTCCTCTAATGGGCTATCACTTGATGGAGAACACCTATTGGGTCATCTGATACAATTTCTGATCACAGTCCAAAACCCTGCCTGGTACCGCTCCATCCCCCTTGGCTTGCACAGGTGTCAGAGTGGGTGGAAGGTTTATCCTGCTGAAATTTGCTTCCTCCTCCTTTTATGTTTCACTAGAAATCTTCCCCAATAAATGGCTTTTAACACCTACTCACCATCTGCTTCCTGAAGGAATAACTAACACAGCTATTGATGAAAAGAAAGTATACTAACCTGTAATTAAACAAAAACATAAAACACTTTTAAGTCTGATTGAGTTCAGATGCCTGTTAAATACTCCATTTGAGAGTTGTCTTTCATTTGACACCCCTCAGTCAGCATATTGCTTAAAGCTCCATATGTTTAAAACTTTAATCTTGTTTATTTCTTCAACATAGGTCTTTTAATAGATTTAAAAGTTATTTTCATTCTTCTATATATTTTATCTAAGTCCAAGATATTTGTTATTGAATATGGATATATGATTTTGTTCTTATGACTCTAAGCCTTATAGTTTTTTCTGAAAAATGTGTAATATGATATTAATACTTAGATTTTAATTTCTCAGCAACATTAACAACCACTTTATTATTACAGCTATAGCTCTTGTGATCCTCTTCTGCAGATGATTTCACAACAGTGGTCAAAACTTAGTCCCTAACTGCAGTCTCTATAATCGGATCCATTCTTATCACACACACACACACACACACACACACACACACACACACACACACACAAAGCATAATTGCATAGGGATTTTGGAGACAAAACCAAAGTAAATCAAATAATCTGTTGCCAAGCTATTTCTCAGAATACTGTCAAGGGCATCTTACATTTAAAATTATAGTATCTCTTTTTCATATTCTTCCTTCCCTCCCCTTTTGGTTTCTTTTCCTTCTTGAAAATTTAATCCACTAAGTATAAAGTTAGGCTTTCATATGAAGAAATGATGGCATCATGCTGGCAAAATGAAGTATCCAAGCTTAAGCGAAATTAAGAACATGCAGTGAGGCGCAGGATGTGATACTTGTCTGGTGGGGGATATAAGAACCTGACTCTAGAGAGAGGGCATCCATCTTAAGGAAAGACCAGGGAAAATGTACCAGAAAGGCATGAAACTGACACCTTTGTATGAAGGCTTTTCTTTATGGAGTATATGAACTCAAGTGTATTAACGAGTATGTCTGCTCTCTGTTTATGGGGGGACGATGTCAGCAAAAAGGGTTAGTTTAATACAAAGAGACTTCATTTATATGTGCATGCTTTGTGTGTATGATAATGGAAACAAAATTTTTTTCTTTGTGAAATAAGTTACAAATATGGAAGAGGAAAATATAAAATGAACTTTGTGTGATTGGGTTTGAAATTGAAGTATTCGTGTAAATTCATGGTATTGCATAGGCAGATACATGATAGAATAGATACAAATTAATGTGTAGATACAAATAACTACATAGGCAAACATACATACATATGCACATACCCTGGCTTTGCCTACCAGGAGACCATTGGAGCTATGATACCTGAATAACCACAAGCAATTCTTACACCAAGATCTTGCTTTCTATTTACCACTCTTCACTGGAAGCAACCAAGGATCATTAAAGAAATGGCTCTTTTCAGAATTATGAATGTTAAAATATGAAAGGAGGAATGTATGACTGTCCCAGAAAACTAGGAAAGATCAAAAACAATGGAAACGTGAAAAAGACTCAGAAACCAGCTTAAAACTCATACAATCAGCCAACTTGCACATAAAAATAAATAATGATGACAAAATCTAGTATTCTTAGAATAAAACAATCCACCATTCCATATGTAGATAATACAGATCGTTAACACAGCAGCAGAACAGACCTTCACAGCTTGGAATTAACACACAAAATGACATTTTCCCCCTTGTTTCCTCTGAAAGTGACAAAGTTAATCATGGCATCTCATACAGGTTTTAGCACAGTGGTAGAGTGTTGAGTAAATGGTTGAACACTGAACAAGAATTCTCTTGAAAACATTGGTCATAGACTGGAATATTTGAGCTTGAAATCTTCAAGGTACCTTGTAACTTGTAACATGAGAGACTTAAAGAAAACAGTCCTACATATGTTAATAAATTACTACCCATATAAAGAGAACTAATTGAAGAAAATCAAGAAGAAATGCACAGAAATGGAAAGAAAATTGAGCAACTGCCTTATTAAACCAGATAACTGTTCATCAGTATTGGTATTTATCTGTGGTGCTTTTAGTTTAAAGCAAGTGAAATATAGAATAATGTTTATTTAAATAGAAACCATATTTGCTAAAGTGATATTTTGTAGTTCAAAAAAACTGTAGGGAGATCTGAGAATGAAATGCAGATCTAAGGAGTAATGAACTACCAAAATTTTTTATTGGAAATTTTTAATGTACAACATAATGTGTTTCATTCTGACACGCATTTCATTGTGACATTTCCATATATGCATTTTGCTGCACATTGCACAGATAAGTTCCCCCTTACCCTCTTGTGAACTTCCTCTCCCCATCCCATCTCCTCACCAAAGAACTCTCTATCATTTTCATGTCTTTTTGTGGTAATATTTTTCTATTATCCTTGGATCCCAATTACGTTTAAGATTGAAACATTTTCTGTAGTGAACTATATTTTTACATTGTCAGTACTATTACTTGAATTTTCTAGCCCATCCATATTATTACTATTCTTTGGAATTATTGGTGTTATTACAATTATTTCCAGAATTATTAAAGTTAGGCTGTCCACCCTGAGGTCACCCCCTCCCTCATTCCTCACTCCTCCTTGTTCCTCTTCTCCCCAGTGTCCCCTCCCAGGATTTCCTCTTTTCACTAGATTCCTCTTTCCTTCTTTTGTGCTCCCCAAATTGTCCCTTCTCCATTAAGTCAACTTTACCTTTTTATTATGTTCCGACCTCTTCATAGGATATATTCCTTCTTTTAATTTTGATTCAGCTCCCAAATATGAGTGAGAATATGTGGTATTTCGCTTTCAGGGCTTGTGTTCATTCACTTAAAATAATTTTCTCCAATTCCATCCATTCTGCTGCAAATGGCATTATTTTATTTTTCTATTGCTGAGTAGTATTCCATGGTGTATATGTACCATAATATTTTTGTCCATTCTTCTGTTGATGGGCACTTTGGTTGGTTCCATATGCTTGCTATTGTGAAAAGTGCTGCATTGAACATGGAGATTCAGGTGGCTCTGTGGTATGATGACCCATCTCCCTTTGGGTAAATTCCCAATAGTGTTATAGCTGGATCATATGGTAGATCTATTTTTAGTTTTTTAAGATACCTCCATATTGATTTCCACAGTGGTTGGACCAATTTACAGCTCCACCAGCAATGTAAGAGTGTTCGTTTTCTCCACAACCTCGCCAGCATTTGTTGTTATTTGTTTTATTGATCTTGGCCATTCTTACTGGTATAAGGTGGAATCTCGGAGTTGTTTTGATTTGCATTTCCCTAATGGCTAGGGATATTGAGCATTTTTTCATGTGTTTCATGGCTTTATAGTCCTCGTCATTTAAGAACTGTCTGTTCAGTTCCTTTGCCCACTTGTGTATTGGGTTATTTGTTTTCTTGGATTTTTTTTTTCTTAAGTTCTTTATGAATTCTGGAAATTAGACCTCTGTTCAATGTATAGGATGTGAAGATTTTTTCTCATTTAGTGGGGATTTCCTTGACTCTGTTAATTGCTTCCTTTGCTGTACAGAAGTTTTTTAATTAAATGCAATCCCATTTATCTATTCTTGTTGCAATTTCTTGAGCAATTGCAGTATTATTAAGGAAATACTTTCCTATGCCTATATGTTCTAGTGTATTGCCTATCCTATCTTCTATTAATTTTAAGGTTTCTGGTTTTACGTTGAGGTCTTTTATCCATCTTGAGTTAACTCTCATGCATATTGAGAGATGCGGGTCGGTTTTCATTTTTCTGCAAGTGGAAATCCCTATTTCCCAGAACCATTTATTGAAAAGGCTATCCTTTTCCAATTTACTTGCTTTGCTCCTTTGTCAAAAATTAGGTGTGTATAGGTGTGTTGAGGTATTTGTAGATCTTCTGTTCTGTTCCATTGGTCTTCTGGCCTATTTTGGTTCCAGTACCAAGCTGTTTTTGCCACCACTGCCCTGTAGTATAGATAAAATTCAGGGATTGTGATTCCACCTGCACTAGCTTTGCAGTTTAAAAGTTGAACTACCAAAATTATGTCTTCAAAATGTTCTTGTTCTTATTTTCTTTCTTATTTTCTTTCTTTCTTTCTTTCTTCCTTCCTTCCTTTCTTTTTCTTCCTTTCTTTCTTCTATCTTCCTTCCTTCCTTCCTTCCTTATTTATTCTTTCTTCCTTTCTTTTTATTTTTTCCTCTTTCTTTCTCTTTCTTTCTTTCTCTTTTATTGTTTTTAGTACTGGGGGTTAAGCCCAGAGTTTCCTGCATACTAGGCAAGGGCTCCATCACTAAGACACAACACAGTCCATCTTTTTATTTTGAGACAGGGTCTTTACTAAATTGCACAGGATGTCCCTGGACTTGAACTCACAATCCTCCTGTCTCAGCCTTTCAATATGCTTGGATTAGAAGTATGCTCCACAGAGCCCAGTGGAAATGATTTTTCATGACATGTCACCTGCTGTACTTTTCTCAATATGAAGACCATGTTTGTGACATTAGTATCAGTGGCATTTAACAATGGAGATGCTAACTTTGAAATTATTTGGGTGAGATTCCTGTTTCTTGTGTCTTTAATTTCTGATACAATATCTGTGGGGTATATATCTGCTCTATAATCATTTGTATATTTCCTTAATTCAAGGAAATTTTTGACTAAGATATTCATCAACCTACATAAACTTCAGATAATGTGGAAGAGAGAGTCCCCAAAAGAGATAAGGAGCTGTGTCAAAGATGATGCAGAGCTATAAATAACAGATATTCATCAAAAGAAATTTTGTTCTTTTTCATATTTTAAACCTTTATGCTTATATACACTCAAACATATATATATATGTACATATATATATATATATATATATATATATATATATACTTGGATTACAATATAAATTTACACATATATAAGAGAATAAAAGTACATTAAATCTGTTCCAGTATCTAATCATAGTGGAAATTAAATTAATACAATTAAAACATAAATACTAAGAATAGAGTTGTTCTTTCCCCCAAATAACTCTTCTACATACATTCTTAGAGAAGTAGAATGGAACAAAAGAAATTATACTATTCAGTTACTTTCTATTCATGAAAAAAGGCAAAAGTTTTAACTTCTACAATAATTTTGAATCATTTGTCAATATAGAACAAAAATTCTTGACCACTCAGTAAAAATATTAGGAATTGATTCACAATAAATGATTATTTATGTTTACAAGTATTTCAAACACTTTTCATTTGTGCTAGAATTATTTTAAAATAGGGCAAATAAATATTTCAAGTATATTGACAAATAAGCTATATTTGTTAATATAGTATTACATATCTGCAGCTATAGCAACCTGGCAACCGATTCCACCTGATTTTGGAAGCTAAGCAGGGTCAGCCTGGTTAGTCCTTGGATAGGAGACTTCCTTGGAATACAGGGTGCTTCAGGATAGACAGAAGGACCTGGTAATCCACTCCCAAAACAATCCATCATTGAAAACCCCATGAGTAACAGAGAAGCACTGGCAATATTGCCCGTCATGGCAATGTAGAGAAGTGTTTTCATTCGGTCCTTAGGAGTCAAACCCAGCTCAATGGCACCTAACAACAACAGCATCACATATTTTCTTGAAATACTTATCCCAAATGTTCACAGGAACTTCATTTGTAATAGTGCCAAGCTGGAAACATTTGAAATAGATTGCAAATTGTGACATAGTTACAAAGTAAAGTATTGCTCAGGTATAAGAAGAAATTAACTACTACTATCTGCAACATTACAAAAATATTAGGTATCTTGCTAAGCAAAAAAAGTTAGACACAAAAGAATGCATACTCTATAATTCTACTTGTATAACCTTCTAAAATGGACAAAAGTAATCTTTGGTGACAGAAATTATATTAGTAGTTCCCAGAAGCAGAAGGAACATTTAAGGTGGTCAGAGTACAGGGTTGCTAAGTGGCAAGGCAACTTTCTGGAATGACAGGAAGTTGCATATACTTAGATAATAACAATTATTCATTATTAATTTGTAATATATTTAATACAAATAATAAAAGTAGCAGGTGATTTTTGGTGGTGATGAATATGTACAAGGCATTGATTGTGATGAAGATTTGTCCAGGTATATGTTTATTTCCAAGCTCATCAAAGTATAAACATTACATATAACCAACATTTTACATGTCAATCATACCCTAATAAAGTGATTTTAAAAATTCAAATGTATCCAACAAAGTCTTTATGAATGATATTTGTAAATTATATGTCTAAAATAATGCTTTAGAGGAAAAGTTATAACATGGAAATTCTCAAGAAATATTAAATAAAAAAAGTTTGAAAAAGTCTATGTAATACATATAGTATATATATATATATATATATATATATATATATATATATATATATATGAGTATGTACGTCTATGTAAAGAAAAACTGTCAAAAGTATGTAGATTATATTTGCATTTGATTGTTTTGATTTTAAAAACATAACTATACTTATGTACTTATTTTCCACAGCTAACAGTGTTAATATTTTATAAAAACTTAAGTATCATATAATAACATACAGCCCTACTACCTTGGTATCCCATCTCATCAGATCTTGGAAACTATGAAGGGTCAGACCTGGTTAGTCCTTGGATAGGAGGCTGCCTGGGAATACTGGGGAGTGTAGGCTTGGGAGAAGGACCCAGGAGGCCACTCCAGAAACAATCAGCTATTTAAAACCCTATCAATAGCAGAGAGACACTGACAAATATGCCTGGCATGGTTTTGTTTGTTGTACATAGTGTCCCTATGTATAGGGAACATATTTGATGGTACCTAACAACAACAACTGGGAGAAGGACCTGGCAGCCCACTTGTAAAAAACAATCAGCCATTGAAAACCATATGAATAGAAGAGATACACTACCAATAGTGTTTCCCCTGTTCTACATAAGGTCTCTATGAGTCAGACACAGACTTGATGGCACCTAACAACAACAACAATCATATAAGTCATTGAAAAATAAGAGTCAAGAAATACAGATTTCTAAACTGTCTATTTTTAGAAGAAAAATAAATATAGTCAAATAGTCTCAAAAATATCAATAGATTTCTTTTTCCATTTTATTAAACTAAATATTCAAACATACTTTCTTCTGTTTTTTGGGTCAGGGTCTGTAATAGCAGTTTATGCATTATTCCTGTTCCAAACATTTGTCAAGATTCATGTATCTATGTTTCTTTGTTCTCAGGTTTTAAATATAAGTTAATCAAGGTGATTTTGAAACAAAACCTATCTCTCTGAACTCAAAGAAATGTCTAAATGAGCTACTATTTAATAAAATGCATCTGTTGTTAGGATCTACAAATGAATCTCAAACAAGGAAGGTTCTCTCAGTGCTAGCTTCACAGTAGATGACATATGGAAATGTTGATTCAGTTATTTTAATTAAAACTTATACTTCTGAATTTTTGTGCAGCTTTGTCAGTGATAAAAATTTGTCTCCTGTGGAAAATATTCCTGCTAGCAAAAGGCTAGATGTTGAGTTCTCAGCTTTTTAGTGAGTGTATAATCAGGTGTATATTTAAAGAAAAAAAAACAGTCCAGTTACCTTATTTTCAGTCCCAAATCAAAGACAATCTCTAAATTCTGACAACATGGCTAAAGTCTCTTTACATAACAAAGGGATTTGGGACACAAAACAAAATGGATTACTCAGATAAGAGTGTCCAGGTTACTATTTTCCAGGGCCTACTTGGGAATACCAAGATGCTGCAAGCTAGGGAGTAGGTCCTGGCCATCCACTACTTAAACAATACTGAAAACCCTATGAGTACAGAGAAGCACTGACAATAGTGCTGAGCATGGCAGTGTCAGAGAGTGTTTCATTCTGTTGTATATATGGTTGCTATGAGTCACATGTGACTTGTTAGCACCTAACAACAAGTATTAAGCTATTAGCTAATGTTAATAGATGGAAGGATAGATATATAAATGGATGGATAGATAAAGGGCTAACCTAGAAACAATGGAATTTGGTGCTGTGTACTTGGATATACACACAAATCTACTGTAGTCATGGACACTATTTCCCCAAGTTCTAACTTCTTAATCAGTCTCTTACTCCACCCCAATTTGATATCTTAGCATTTATTATATCCCATTTTGGTTTGTTGATGTTTCATTATTATTAGTGTTATTGTTTTTATATGTTCTAATCTCTCATGTTATTTTGACTCTGCACAAAGGGGAAAACACAATTCTATTAATTTTTCTATATTGCTGACTAATAGAAAGTAAGAATTAAATTGCTAACCATTAAATGGATAAATCAATAATCTATGCACAGAAAATATATTGGCCAATAGTGACTCTGTCCCAAAGTAAAGGACTCCTGCAGTCCTTAGCCACAATAGACTAAAAATAGTTAGGACAAAAATAAATATATTTAGAAGTTGTTTTGACCTGCCTCTCACCTTTTTAAAAGTCATAACTTAATGTTGGGTGAAAGAAATGAATGAGTTGTAGTCTTAATTTCTTAGCACTTTTTAAAAATCATTAGACTGGCTAGGGGTGTGGCACAGTGGTAGAGCACTTATCTGACATGCTCAATGCCCGGGGTTCAATCCTCAGTACCACAAAAACAAATGAACAAATAAATAAAAAGTGACTGTCAAAAAACTATTATATGTTCTCATATCTATATATTATATATATTTAATATATTATATATATTAATATGGGGGCTGGGATTTAGCTCAGTGGGTAGAGCGCTGCGCTGCAGTCTCTGAGGTCCCGAGTTCAATTCCCATCACCACAAAAATGGGAGAAGGGCCTGGCAATCCACTCCCAAGTCAATCCCGAAACAGTCTGCCATTGAAAACCCTATGAGGGTCACTATGAGTCGGATGCCGACTCGACAGCACCTAACAACAACAACAACAACATATATTAATATAAATGATATATTATATATTTTGGGAGAAGGACCTGGCAACCCCCTCCCAAAAATCAATCTGCCATTGAAACCCCTATGAACAGCAGAGAAGCACTGACAATCGTGTTTCCCCTGTTGTACAGAGGGTCGCTATGAGTCGGATACCGACTTGACAGCACCTAAGAACAACAACAACAACATATTATATATATTTATATATATGTGTGTGTGTATACACACACACACACACACACACACACACACACACATATATATATATATATAATTTTCTCATGTCCTTTAATCACAACTCTGATTCCATAATCTAAGAATGATGCTAGGTCTTTCATACAGGTATTTAAAAATATGTGCAGTCTTGTAAAAGAAATGTGTGGGGAATTTGTGAGATAAATGTTTTAATTTATATAAAGAATATTATGCTGTAAATATTATCCCTCCTATATTACATTAGGGCTGGGATTTGGCTCAGTGGGTAGAGCGCTGTGCTGCAGTCTCTGAGGTCCCGAGTTCAATTCCCAGCACGGCAAAAATGGGAGAAGGGCCTGGCAATCCACTCCCAAGGCAATCCCGAAGCACTCAGCTATTGAAAACCCTATGAGGGTCGCTATGAGTCGGATACCGACTTGACGGCACCTACCAACAACAACAACATATTACACTAAATGATGTGTACATTCTTATAGATTCTGGACAACTTTTTATGAGGTACATACCAATAAATGGAATTGCTGAACCACAGAGCAAATACATAGTTTTAATTAATAATGTCAACATAATTTCCAGTGTGGCTGTTTACAATTTATAGTCCTAGAGTACATGAGAGGTTTCTCTTTCCCTACATTCTTCTCCAACCTAGGTATTACACTTCAACATGGTATTTTGTTATTCTGACAGAAAATCTGGTATCCTCCTTGCTTTATGTTGTTGTTAGGTGCCATCGAGTAGGTATCCGACTCATTGCGACCCTCATAGGGTTTTCAATGGCTGACTGTTTCGGATTTGCTTGGGAGTGGATTGCCAGGTCCTTCTCCCATTTTTGCGGTACTGGGAATTGAACTTGGGATCTCAGAGACTGCAGCGCAGTGCTCGACCAACTGAGCTAAATCCCAGCCCCTTCCTCCTTGTAGTATGGGTAAAAAATAAACTTTTACTATTTTAGGCCATTGAAAATTTTGTTCATTACTAAAGCATAACCTATTCTGACTGATTCAATGTCCACTTGAGGTTTCACTTTGCTGAATGTTTAGAGCCACATCAGTTGGGTGTCCCTGAGGTTGTTAAATTCAGAGTTTCACTTTGGCAATTTGGATATCAAAAGCACGTTTTTACCACTTAACCAGCTACTTATGCTGGAAAGTGAAAATAATGCTATCATGCAGTACCAGCATGTGAACTTATAAAATGTCCATTATTCTATGCAATCCCTATAGTTATTTATCACAATTCATTATTTTGGAGTTATTGAAGTATGAGAGGTAACACACAGTAATGCCCTTATTTCTCCATTGAAGTAGTTATATAATATAGCCACACTGTTTTGCATAAAATGTTCAGTTCTTGAGTATGTAATAGCTGATTTACATATATAGAAAGCTTAATTAAAGGAACAGCAATCAAAGCATTGGTTGTGTCAGTAAAATTAACCACTATCTCTAAGTATTTCCAAAAACAGTTTCAATCTATTGTACTCTGCTCTTTGGAATTAAATCAGAGAAAGGGTAAGCTGTCATACT
Source organism: Pedetes capensis (assembly GCA_007922755.1). Taxonomy (NCBI): domain Eukaryota; kingdom Metazoa; phylum Chordata; class Mammalia; order Rodentia; family Pedetidae; genus Pedetes; species Pedetes capensis. The sequence goes on along the minus strand of VMDO01014318.1, from coordinate 30,465 downwards.
TTCAATTAATCATGTCTTTAAGCATAGCAATGGAAAAGCTACACTTTAAAGTAATTAGGATAGATGATAATCAGCATGTTATAAACAGTTCAAAGTACCCTATTTGCTGGCCAGAAAGGAAAGAAAGTAAAAGTACTGTTGCTGAACTTCTGATTTTTTGCTGAATGTTATTAGTTACAACAAGCAAATATACCAAAGGAAAATTCCATAGTGTCTTACTCTTCCACCAACAGTGAAGTATTCAATGACATCCTTCTTTCTTGACATCCTCAGTTGGAGAATGGGTGTAATAAAGCCTGCAAGATGGATAGTTGTAAAGGGATAAATTAAGAGTATTAGATAATATTCAGGACTGTCTTTTGATTACAGGACACAGAAACCCAAGCTGAACCAGTTTAAGTGACACAAAGAAAAATAAAATTTGGCAAAGGATAGAAGGACTTCAGTGATTCTTAAAACCAGGGTAAAATGTGATCTGGATTCTATAAATGTGTCTTTCATATTCCCTTGTTGTTGTAGTTGTTAGGTGCTGTCAAGTTGGTGTCCAACTCATAGCAACCCTACGTACAACTGGTGAAACACTATTGCCAGTGCTTCTATGCTATTCATAAGATTTTCAATAGCTGATTATTTTTTGTGAGTGCATTACTGGGTCCTTCTCCTAATCCATTAGCACCTGGTATTCCCAGGTGGTCTCCTATTAAAGTGCCAGCCAGACCCGACACTGCTTAGCTTCATAGATCTGATGGGATCGGACACCATAGTGGTATGGCTGCAGGTGATATGTCCCTACTGATTACTAATTGCATTAGCAATTTTCTTTTCATACAACTGTCACCATGACCCCTACATAGTTGTAGTTTCAATACTAGGAATTAAAACACAGCTTCCTTTAGTTACAATTCTAAAATTCAGGAATTTCTCAGTCCACTGAAGCCCAGGAAAAGATGAAGTTCAAATAGAAAGCAGTCAGTCTTCCTAGGAGAAAATAATTTTATATATAGTTTGGGGTGTAAGAATGACTGATATTAAGAACATTTGAGAAAGGAGGGATCTCCAGAGCAGAATCCTCAAGCCCATATATGAATACCCATTATTTGCTTGGTAAACTCTTAAACTGATCACTTGCAGGATGAAAATCTGAATCAGTCAGTGAAAATCAGTAAATAGGAGGCAAAAATTCTAAATTTCTACAAAACAAAGTAATATGGCATGAACATAACTGTTTTTAAAAATGAAAAATTATTGCTAGGTGCTGTTGAGTACGTGTCCAACTCATAGTGAACCTATGTACAACAGGGAAAACATTATTGTTAGTGTGTTTCTGCTATTCATAGAGACTTTAATGGATGCTTGTGTTTGGGGAGTGGGCTGCCAAGTCCTTCTTCCAAGCCTACAGTACCTGGTGTTCCCAGGCAGTCTCCCATCCAAGTACTAACCACGCTAGACCCTGCTTAGCTCTGAGATCTGACAGGATTGGATGCCACATCGGTGCAGCTGCAGGCAAAACTGAGCTGTAGCAAGAAGAAAAAACAGAAAGATAAATATGAAAGAACATCACAAAGCATTTGAGTTCCATTGGTTATATCAATAAACATAATTACTTATGGTTCCAGAAAGAACAAAGATAATGAAGAGAAATTTTTTAGGAGTTGAAAGTAACTTTTCCTCAAATAGATGAAAGACATTACCTTATGTAACCATGGAGCCAATCTTGATAAATTCAAGAAGAACAAAACTATGTACATTATAGACAAGAGCTAAAAAGCAAAGTAAAAGATGAAATCATAAAATCAACAATAGAAAAGACAAACATAAAAGGAGGAAGAATAATAGTGATAGCAAACATCTCATCAAAAAGTAAAATGGAAGACAATAGAGTGACATCATTAAAATACTAGAAGAAAAACTCCACAAACATAGAAATTTATACCCAATTGAAAATACTTTTAAAAATAATGTCAAAATAAAGGCTTTTTAATATAAGAAACTACAGAATTTATTGTCAATAGATCTGCCCTGTAAGAAATATTATGAAAGTGTTTTGAACTCAGAAGAAAATTAAGAAATGATTGAAATTTATATTTATGCAAAGAAAGATTGACAAAAATAACAAAAGCTTTTCCCTATCATTAGATATGATTTTTCTTATTACTTTTTAAAAGATAACTGCAATATTTTGTGAAGTATATAAAATATAAAGATAAAATATTGTAACACTGATATACAGATAGGTGCATAACTCCATAGAACAGAATCACTTTAAAATAGATCCCTAAATATATAGTTGATTGATTTGCCACAAAAAAAATGTCAACACAATTCAATGGGGAAAGAAAGTTTTTCAGTTCTTAGTGGCGGAAAAATATAATCTTGGTCTTTTCTGACAAGTAATATATGATAGCTGAATCACAGACAAATAAAATGCCAACACTATAAAATTTGTAGAATATCTTCACTATCATCAGATGGGTAAAGATTTCCTAAATGGGAGCAGAAGAGCTAATTTTAAGTGAAAGATAAATTGTACTTAAAAAGTAGAACTTCTGCTCAGCAAAAAACACTGAATAAGAAAATGACAATCCAAGTTTCACAAATGTGAAAAATAATTAATATACATATATGAAAAAATACCTAAAGCATATAGAAATATTCAAGAAATGAGTAGTAAAAAGCTTGACAATCCAATCAAGAATGAACTAAAGACTTGAAAAGAGCATTCACAAGACAGTGCTCAGTCTTCCTTCAGTTAGTGATAGGTTCTGTTAAAGCCACAAGAAATATCTTTGGAATGAAACTTAGACTTCTTATTTTCCATTCTCTGTTGTTGGTTTCAATTAGGCATTTTATATTTGAAGCAACAATTATATAAGAATAAAAAAGGGGACTGAACTACTGGAAGCCCAGGGATTTCAACAATTATTTTGAACATACTGCTTTAGACTCTATATTTGTGCTTGTAAAGATGTTTCTGTCAGCTTGTTGTGCTCTAGGGGCTTGCATGTCACTGTGATTCTGAATGCTATTCCACTGGTATTTCAGATACCAGCAGGTCCACCCATGGTAGATAGGTTTCAGTTGAGCTTTCCAACTAAAACAGATTACAGAGAAGGACCTAGCAGTCCATGGCAGCCCACTCCCAAAACAGCCATTGAAAACCTAATGAATAACAGAGAAGCACTGCAAAATATAGTGCTGGAAAATGAACTCCCCAGGCTAGAAGGCATTCAAGAAATGACTGAAGAAAGTTGGCTCCTCAAAGTAGAGTCAATGGCAGGAATGGCAGGAATGGAGAAAAAGCCCCTGTGACTTCCTTTTGCTGCTATGGCACAACTCACAATGAGAATAAACAGAATGCCTGCAACAATGGGCTCAAACATAGAAAGATCATGTGCATGGCACAGTGCTGGGTAGTGTTCCATTCCATTGTACATAGGGTCACCATGAGCTAGATTCAACTTGAGGGTATCTAACAACAAAAATGTGTAGTTTCTTCTTTTTTTTCATTTACCCTCTCCTGACGTCAGGTTTTGTGTTAATTGTCCTTCATGTATTAAATTTCTAATTTTTGATTAAGCAAGTTTTATACACAAAAGTATAGGAAAAATTGTACATTCTTATCATAATGGTAGAAAATATGTTTTAAGTGAAAGACAATAGGTATGCTGATTGTAAAACAGAAAAAATCTGCATGTGTTATTAAACTTCTTTTACACTCTAAACTTGATTATTGGAACAAAGCATAAAATAGATAATAACTTTCTGTTGTATATTTGACTAGGAATTTTTAGTTTTTCTTCTCTACTATTTTCTCCTTTTCTTCTTTTTCTCATTCAAAATATAACAACAACAGCAACAACAACGAACTGGTTAGTATTTAGGGCTTATAAGTAAGTAAATGACAGCACACATTTTCATTAATACAAGAAAATTATGTAATAGTCAATTAAACTCAGAAATGAAATTTTCTGATTTATTAAACTAATTACACTATATAATAGAGAAATTGATCCATTTGAGAAAAATTGAATTCTTCTGTTTAGCCCTTAGCAGAAAATTAGTCAAATAAATATGATCTTTATATACAGGGTAAGAAGAAAAAGAAAAGGAAGAAGAAGAAGAAGGATAGGGGATAAAACACCTTGAGGAGATTACTAACAATGAACAATAGCTGGAAGTGAGAACTGTAGACTTTCTGAGCTCCGGCCACAGACTGGAGCTGCAGACACCGGCATTGGATACAACAGGTTGGCAAGACATCTCCTGACTAAAATCTTCTTTTAGTGCTCTTTCAGAAAAGAGAAATGTAAAGATTACATGTTTCTTTCTGGGATCAGTAATACTCTTTCCTTCTTCTTTTTTTTTTTTTTTTTTTTTTTTTTTTTTTTTTTTTTTTTTTTCCTTTTGTGGTACTGGGAGTTAAACCCAGGGCCTCCCACTTGCATGGTTTGCAAGTACTACACCACTGGGCTGCAACCTTAGCCTTTTTTTTTTTTTTTTCACTTTTTTGAGACAGGGTTTCGCTAAATTGTGCAGACTGCTTCTGGTCTCGAACTTGCAACCCTCCTGCCTCTGCCTCCCGAGCTGCTGGGATTACAGGAATACAACACCATGCACAGCTAGTAATACTCTTTCTATTTTTCTATTCTCACTTCCCTTCTTTTTCTTTCTCCTTTCCTTCCTTGCTTGCTTCCTTGTGACAAGTAATTACTTATTCTATTTTGATAAATGAGAATAGACTATGTGAAATGCCTTTTGTCCAGAATTCATTAAGCAACAGTAATGGACAACACAATCAGGAAGAATTTGGGATACTAGGTAATCATATACATTAAAACATTTGGATCTTTTTGATGAAGTCAAAAATACTTCAGAGAAGACAGCATACATTTAGAGTAGTATTTCAGATATTTTCCATGTTTGAAAAGTAGTAAATTCCCAGACAGAATGAAATATAAGGCTATCTACAAAATAAAAAGCATATAACTGTGTGTACAGCATAATTATCAATATATTTCACATACACAACCAAATTTACTTACATGTTTTTATATTCATAAATGCCTTTTCATGTAATTTTAGCTCACAATTTAAAGTTTATTGTGGCTTTGCATATTTAATTTTTATTTATATGTTTATTATAATAATATAATATAGAATAATGAATGTATTTATTGTCAGACTAAAAACACCAGACTTAATTAAGTTTAAATATTAAGATATATGCATAGAGTTTTTTATGTTTGCAGTATAATGTAGCTTGATGGATTTCAAGTGATATTATTTGACATTAGTGATTATTTTGAGAGGATAGTGTTACAAGGATATAGATATTTATAACTTTGTTGCAAAACTTACCAGAAATTAGTAACTTTTTAAGTAGGGTTGAAATTACCAAATTAGTTGATTTTTCTTTTCAGTCATTCCATTAAGTAATTTTAACTTGTGTTCCATATTTTACATTTACAAAACACTAGCAGAAATTGCATTTTAGCATGCTCTTACAATTACATACTTGCCTGTCTATAATTTTGTATCAGAAATGAATAATTGAGGTTTTAATGGAGAGTAAAGAGCTTATAATTGAGATTGTATTAACACCTGATGATATGATGTTCTCAATTTAAATTTAAAAAACGGTTATATTCCCTAATTTAATGTGGTCATTTCATTATAACCAGTTTCTGGCTCCTATTGTATTTTCTTTAGTAAAAGAATTATTTCTATGATAGTTTACATGGCATTACTTGCTATTACAGATTTTTGTTTACATTTTTATGAAGCTTCTTCAGGGACTTGATCATATGCTTTAGTTTTTGATCATATGCTTTAGTTTTGAAGGGGAACAGTCATTTAGTAATGAGTACAAGTAGTATAAAGACAAAGAAAATATTACATGCTGTATTTCTTAAGGGCATGCCCTTTGAAGCTAAGCATACTTTTGCAAATTCTCTTCTTTGCTTTGACTAGTTGTTGCTATTGAGAAGTTTCCCATATGTCTCCAAGATGGTGACCATGACCACATATAAACCACAAAAACCTCTCCTTCCCAATCACTGCTTATTTCAAGATCAACCCATCTAATGTTACATCTTTTAACTATTCTTCTCTATCATCACCATACCACAACACTTGATTTGAAGATCAAATATACAAGTTCCAGGTACTTGCTTTCCCTTTTTTCTCCAGTACATGCCACCCACCATCCCACCCAGTTATTCCCATAGCTATACTCTAAATTAGCCATCACTTAATCTGAAATCCTGACATTAAATACCCTAGCATTAACTAGTTCATTATATCTTCATAGATATTTGTAACTCGCCCAAGTACCTCAATGCCAAATGTCTTTGATCCCCTCAATAAGGAGTAATAGAGGGGGTAACTTTACTCAAAGTACATTAAATGCATATATAGAAATGTCATATGGAATCCCTTACTTTATGCAATTGATATACACACACAAAAAGAAACCAGAAAGCAAAACAAATGAACAAATAAACAAGCAAATAAAAAACCCATTTCATTCAAAGCCAGGTGTGGTGACACATGCCTGTATTCCCAGAACCTGGAAGGTCAGGCATGAAAATTGTGAGTTTGCAGCCAGCCCGGGCTACATAGGGAAAAACTGTCTCAAATAAAACCAACCAAACAAATAAAAAACAAATAGACCAACAAAAACAAAATACCTTCATTCCAAGATCAATCTTACCTTTCTCAACACCCTGATTGATGTTCTTTTCCAGTCATGCTTTTATGACTTATCATGTTGATCACCTCTCTTGAAAGTGCTCAACTCATTCTTTCAGATGCTTTCTAAGTTAGGGTCTTATATATTGGTGATGAATCCTCAATGCAGTTTGGTATCTTCCATCTTCTTTATCTACCAGACTGTGTGAAAATAGCTGGAGAAATGGAATTCACACAAGTAGTTTGACTAGTGCAAGTTACTGATTTCTCATATCAAATATGCATAATATACAAGCGGGCAAAGGAAATGAACAGACAGTTCTCAAATGAAGAAATGCATAGGACTAAAACACAGGGGAAAAGTCTCAATATCCCTGATTGTTAGGGAAATGCAAATCAAAACAACTTTGAGATTTCACCTCACTCTAGTAATAATGGCCAAGATAAACAAAACAAATAATAACAAATGCTGATGAGGATGTGGATGAAAAGGAACACTTTTATATTACTGGTGGGACTATGAATTAGTTCAACCACTTTGGAAGCCAATATATAGACATCTCAGAAAACTAAAAATAGAACTGTTATATGACCCAGCTATGCTATTCCTGGGAATATACCCAAAGGGAGCTAAGTCATAAATATGCATCTGCATATTTAATGCAACACTCTTCACATTAGCAAGGGTATGGAACCAACCAAAATGCCCAACAACAAAAGAATAGATAAAAAATTCTTATACATATATACAGTGGAATATTACTCAACAATAAAAAAGAATGAAATAATGTCATTTGCACCAAAATGGATATAAACGGAGAGTATCATCTTAAGCGAAAGAACACAGGCTGAAAAAGAGAAATACCTTATGTTCTTACACATATGTGGAAGCTGAATCTCACTTAAGGGAAGAGAAAAACCTATACATGAGTAGAAATATAAAAATGCACAATTAAACAGTGAAGAAGTGAAAATACAAAGAGTAGAAAGAGGAGGGAAAGGACTAGCAGAGGGAAGTGAAGGTTGTGGAAGGTGGGAAGGGGAGGAGAAACAATGTAAAGGCATAAAGGGGAGAGGATAATTTCAATGTAAATGATGCAACTTCATGAGTACATGGGAACAACAGGGGAATATAATCCATATATGGATGTGAGTTTTACTACATAGTAGTCAAATGTTTCCATAAACTTTCTAAGTTGATGAAAGGGTAACAAAAAGTGATGTAACAGTTACATAATGGAAAAAGCAAATGCTTTATTACTCTGTACCCCACCAACATTTATCAATAAAGGGAATAAAAAGACTGTATAGTTACCTATTATATTAGTTATCTATCTTATGTCTCTAATAGACTTATTTCCCAATTTCTCACACCATTTTCAACAAACTACAACGAAGAGGCCAAATCTTCCTGTTACTGGTTTTTGTAGTATTGGAATACATATGTTCCTTTTTCTTTTCTTTTCTACTTTCTTTTCTTTTATCTTTTTGCAGTACTTTGTGTCTAAACCCAGGGCCTCCAACATACTTTGCAAGCACTCTATCAGTGAGCTGCATCCCCAGCCCAGTTTTTATGTTTTATCTTGAGAAAGAATCTCATTAAGTTACTCAGGCTGCCTCTGGCCTTCAATTTGATATCCTCCTGCCTCTACCTCCTAAATTGCTGCAATTACAGGCATGTGTCACTGTCCCCATCTCATTTAATTTTCTATGGATGCATTTACCATATATATTAATTAGGGTTCTCCAGAGCAAAAGAGCTATTTATGTATTTCCTTATCATAGAAATTGGTTCATGTAATCATGTATGTTGAGAAGACCTATGGTGTGCCATCTGCAGGCTAGAAGACCAAGAAAACTGGTGGTATAATTCAGCTCAAGGGCTTTGAAGAGCAGAAGCTATGATTAACTTAAATATCTCATTTACTCTGTCTCAACTCGGAGGAATGTAGTATTATTCTCATTTGGGGAGACTAAGGGGATCATTCAGTCAACAACTGATAGTGCCAATGATTTAAACACAGTTCTTACTCCAAATCCTTGCATTTTAATATCTAAAACTGTAAAAAATGAGCAATGGAATTAGAAAACAATTTTAGGAGTTAAATTTACAAAATGAACAAGAATAGAAAATAAATAATAAATGTAGAAAGATAAGACCTTTAAAATAAAAAGACTCTATTATCACTATACTATTTGTAAGATCAGACTAGACTAAAAAATGAGAAAAAAGCACATTATGAAGCCATAGATACACACACACACAGAAATACATTATTTTCAAATAAATATATATGTACCTCTGTACACACAAATATATATTCACTGTACACACAAATATATATTCTCAAACTAATCCTCACTGAATGTTTTTAAGACATGTAAAGTGTTTGTTTCTATAATTTTACCAAAACCCTCCTCTCAGCAGCAAATCTTATCTCCACAAATTCTAATCCACTTCTAATTTTGTAGCCCCTAAAACTGTTGAAATAGTGTGCATTAGATTCAAGACTATCCTGTATGGAAATCACTGTAATAAGATTGTGCCTGGCTGATCACTCCCTCAATTCCATTGAATATTCTTCATGACAATTATTCCAGGAAGTAGAGTGGATGAGAGTAAATAGAATGTTCACTTACACAGTGAAGCCTAGTTGGAGGTGGTAATTATCCTTTTGAGTCTGAAAGGAAAAGGTAGACATTCAGGTTGTTTTTCTTGCATTAGCAATACCTACATCCAGGCCCTCTGGATTCTTGATTTTCATTTATGTTTCCCTCCCCAATCTCTCTCTTTCTCTCTCCCTCCCACCCTCTCTCCTTCTCTCCCTAACACATAGACACACATATACCTTATTTACAAACTAACTAGATACATGATATGTGAGTGTGTGTGTGTGTGTGTGTGTGTGTGTATGAGAGAGAGAGAGAGAGAGAGACAGAAACAGAGACAGAGACTGAGAGTGAGACAGAGACAGAGACAGAGAGTGAGAGAGAGTATGTTTGGGTTCTGAAATGTATCCATCATTCATTAAATATATATGTTCTGGACATTTAATCCCTTGTTGTTGTTGTTTTTGTTGGGTGCTATTGAGTCGGTATCCAACTCATAGAGACCCTCATAGGGTTTTCAATGGCTGACTGTTTCAGGATTGCCATGGGAGTGGATTGCCAGGCCCTTCTCCCATTTTTGCGGTGCTGGGAATTGAACTCGGGACCTCAGAGACTGAAGCGCAGTGCTCTACCAACTGAGCTAAATCCCAGCCCCTAATTTAATCCCTTACAGGTAGTATATTAGATATTCTGGAATAAAACAGAGAAGTTATGCTGTCACTTTGAGTTTATAGTTTGGTGAGGATAAAAGAAAAAGTAAGCATGAGTTGGTAGTATTATCATGAAATTAAATGAAACAAGTTAAGGGAGTAGAGAAGACAGTTTGTTCATATGGACTGATCAGGGAAAACCTTTGTTCAATTAGGTATGAAATTATGTAAAACTGGGGTTGGAGTTACCTTTTAATAACATATTAAATAACAGAGATATTAAAATTTAATAACAGATATTAAAATAAAATATCTATAGAGATTTAGAAAACAATGGAATGGAGACTCAGAGAAATGTAAGTATGCAAGTGATAAAAGACAAGGTATAATTAGGAATAGAAACATAATGAATTTAGTTCTTCAAGTTTGGATTCTTGGTCTTAGTCTCTCATGAAATCTAGTTGTGTTTCTTGACTATGCTTTATTTCATTGGTTTCCCTGTGTAGTAAAGCTTAATGTTGAGTATTTCCCATCCAATGTTATGTGGACATACAATTACATAATATGACTTACATTTCATAGACTTTCACAAGCACGCATGCTAGAAAAAGAATATAAATGAAATCCCTTTTCCATTGTACAGATTTTCCTTTCCCTTTTAGTCCCCCCTCAGTAGATGTGGACTGAATTTGAATTTTGCACTTTCCCTTCCATTAGAATATTTGTCTCTCTGTCACCATTGCCATGCCTCCCGTGTACTACACATGGCCTCGTAAGGAGGTTTCTCGGGTTCTCATTTAAGTGAATGAGACTGCAGCACTAATCTTTTGTGAGGCTGCAGCACTAATCTTTTAGACATATTCAGAGATTTCTGAATCATAAGATGATTTCAACCTGAGATTATGTGCCTTTATCATATCCTGAGAGAATTGTTTGAAGTTGAGTATCTTGTTATTGTTAGGTGCCCTCAAGTCAGATACAACTTTTAGCAAACCTATGTACAATACAGGGAAACACTACCTGATACTGTGCCATGCCCAGCATTATTGTCAGTGGCTTCTCTGCTGTTCATAGGGTTTTCAATGGCAGATTGTTTCTGGAGAAGTTGAGTATAGTGGAATGAAATTAGGAAAATACCTCAGAATAGTAAGTTAAAACAGGATGTCTCTAGCTTGAAGATAGAAAATGAGGATCAGGAAAGCCTGAGAGGATTGCTTTGTATCTTTTTACTTCAAACTTGGTTAACTGAGTTGAGGTTTCTCATCTAAAATTTAGGGGAAGAATACATTTGGAAAACTAAATGATGTCAGTTAATGCATGAGAAAAATAGTGCAGATTCAACTTGAAATGTATTTTTACCAGCAAAACAGAAAATGTGAAGCTAGGTTTTTTGTTGTTGTTGTTGTTTGTTTGTTTGATTGCAGTACTAGGGGTTGAACCCAGGGCCGTGTGTCTGCATGCTTTGCAAGTGCTGGGCCACTGAGCTGCGCCCCCAGCCCATTTTTTCACTTTTTGAGACAGGGTCTTGCTAACTTCTGCAGACTGCCTCTGGTCTCGAACTTGCGATGCTCCTGCCTCCGCCTCCTGAGCCGCTGGGATTACAGGCGTGAGCCACCTAGTAAGCGCAAAGCTAGGTCGTTTGCTTTGTCTTCTTTGAAATGAAAATTTCTTTGTACCTGGCACATTGTAAAATTTATATCATTGTTACGAGCATTATCATTATAATCATTATCATTTTTATCTTCATCATCATCATCACCATCATCATCATCATCATCACCACCATCTTCTTTCTCATCATCATTGGTGGTTATGGGCTAGCTAGGAATAAGTTGCCAAGAACAAGCAATAATGACCAAAGAAAAAGACATTTCCAGGATGTGTATGAGTTAATTAAAAGGAAAGAATCACAGTTCTCCAGTGAACCTGTGCAAATGAATTGTCAGCAACTTATTGTGCTTATTACTACCATCGACTATTAAATTTAATAAGAGCTTGACTCCATAAAATTTTTTAAAAACTATAATTTTACTTAACATCTGAATGTTTTATTAAATATATGAACAATGTTATTATGGTTATTGACATTAGAGTATCAGCCTTACAGGAAATGTTTTCTCTTGATAGTAATAACAGTTATAATAATAATTTTTATGACACTTAGTCTTTATACAGCTCAAATGAATCTGACACAATTTGAGTAGTTATTGAATCTTCACAAATTTCTATGAATTCAGAATGTTATCTTTTTCTGCTTATTTTACAGATTAGGAAACTGAGAGAAAGATACCTGTCAAACTAAGTATACATTGTCAAACAGTAAGAAAAAAACTTGGACTTCTACAACCAGATAGTCTGAATCTATAGCAGATTGTGTATAATGTAATATAAAAACCAAAGAACAAATGTTAAATGCACAAGAAGCTGCAGTAAGGAATTTAAACTTTATGTAGCTTCAGCTTACCTAAAAACAATAATTCTATTTGGAACACTTAGATTGTATTTTCACTTTAATCACTTAATAATGGTTTTATGTGTTTTTGGTGGGCTGAGATAGATAGGCAATGACAACCTTATCTGAGTAAGTCAATATTTTACTTAAGAAAGATTAATGGTTTAATAGATTTAATAGTACTGGTTCTGAAATATATTAGTTTTTCCTCTTGTATTCTACTAGAGTTGTTTGGGCCTCATTGGTAATAGTGGAATGATGATAGTATCTATGTTTGGGGTTGCCATGAATCTTAAATGGAATGAAGTGTGTGGAGTGCAGATGCCCAGTGTGTAGTGATTGTTCAATAAAAAAACATACTTCCCCTAAAGCCTTGGTCATATTTCAATTATAATAAACTAGCCTCCTATTGGGCTGGGATTTAGCTCAGTGGATAGAGCGCTGCGCTGCAGTCTCTGAGGCCCCGAGTTCAATTCCCAGCACCACAAAAATGGGAGAAGGGCCTGGCAATCCACTCCCAAGGCAATCCCGAAGCACTCAGCCATTGAAAACCCTATGAGGGTCGCTATGAGTCGGATACCGACTTGACGGCACCTAACAACAACAACAAGCTCCTATTAAATAAATGTAATGAGAAAAGATTGGTAAAAATGATAAGTAAAATTGCAAAGGGTTATGAACTGTAAGGCAGTATTATTATTTTTATCACATTAAGCCTTAAGTTTATCACATCATGGTGTTAATATGCATGGTATGTTTCTGGTACTTTATGTCCAGAGATTGTTCACCAGGGAATCACAGTCAATTCGAATGTCTCTTCCTTTTAATTAACTCATATATTACCTAGAAACATTTGCTTTTGTTTGGACATTACTATTAAATTCTGACACTATTGTCTATGCCCACAAGCTTTCCTTTCACCAAATTTTCCTAGCAATGCTTAGTCTGTCTTCCTCTTCTTTTTCTAGTTACTCTTTTGTGTCCTTGTCTATATTTGAGATTATGACAGTAATGTCCCTAAACATATTCAAATTCTCCCAAATAACATGTGGTTCAACAATCTTCTGACAGTGTAGTCAAAGCACAGAACCTGGATTTATTATGAAGTTTAAACATGTATTAGATTTACTTTAACTCTGAGTCTGACATGATTCGATGGCACCTAACAACAGCATAAATTACTTGTAAGTAAAATAATGCATGGTAGTTCTAATATGGAAAATTCTGGCATAATAGATGCAACTTCACTCAAGTCCCAGCTCAAATGTACTTGGCTTTGTGATCTTGCATCAGTTATATAACCATTCTTAATTTTCATTTTCCTCAGTATCAAAGTCATAATAAATATTTATTTGTCATAGATTTATTCTAAGGCTTAAGTGATATTATACATAATAGTACCTATTACACATATTAAGCAATAGGCAAAAATCAACTAACATTTTTATTTCCTTTAAGTGATATATATTATTTAACTAGCATTTACAAATCAGTTTCATATATATTATCTTATACATGGTAATCCTATTGTCTGATAGAGAAAATGGCAAAAAGAACCATTTCATAGGTAAAATAACTAGAATTCATATTTTCAACCTTTTAATCAATTTTTTAAAGGAGAAGGATGTGACAGTCTACTCCTGAAGCAATCCCCAAAAACAACCAGCCACTGAGAGCCCTATGAGGGACACTATGAGTGAGACAAAACTCAAGGACACCTAACAACAATCTTCTTTATAGCTTTAAATTGACAGTGCCATGTCTTTTGACTGATTTCCCTGAAACAGCAGCATGTTCTGTAGTTGTTCCCAGGATAGAGATGTCTAGACAGCTCATTTTGAACAACTTTTTTCTCTTTCTTTGAAGACAAATGCCCATGACTATTTCTTTCATTTTGCTTTTCAGTGTCTCTGCAAGAGTTTCTGTTAACTCAGAGGTTGGAATAAGGGCAACATAGTAAAGGTGACTAAAGAAGTAATTTAATATACTTTTATGGCATATTCGAATTATGGTATCAGAGAAGCTTGAAAAATATGTTTTTAAAAAGATAAAAATATCATTTGAAGTTAATGACTAATGACAAAAAAGAAATTATTGTGGAATTAATACATGCAACAAACAATAAGTACTGTTGTAAATACTTTTGATCTGAAGTATTTTAAATTGGAACCCAAGTTTAATTTATTGGAACCCAAGTCATTATGTAGATAGTAAAATAATTTTTCTAGCCAAAACTTTAAGAATGTTATAATTTTGAACTATTATATTAAATGCTCTTCTAAATAAGTCCATCAGCATTCTCTATTTCATTTTAAAATGGGGATTCTTAAGTGTTCACTGTTAATGCAATTCTAGCCATGCCATGTTTTCAGAGGAAATAGAAAACACAAGGTATTATTTCAGCAGAATTCATTTTCATGAAACTAGGTAACAGATTTTCTTTGCCTGGAAGGCTTTTATTGGTGAGTTTCCTCATACTGGGTTACTATGTAGTTAAGTAAATGCTTTTATCTATGAAAAGTGGTCTAAATCCTACTCTTGGTGATACATATAATTTATGAAAACACTGAATATCCAATACATAATCGTGTTCTCCATTTCATGTTTCAGTTATAAAGAAATCAAATATTAATCATCCTCAGGGAAATTCAAAAGACTATTCTTAGAGTACATAGAACTGTACATACATAAACTTAACATGAGTCATTCATTTGTAGACATCCAATGGCTCACATTTCAAGGCAATATATGTTATTTTTTGTTATAAAAAGTAAGTTATGAGTTGGAACTTTATAGGTAGAATAAAAGGCAATGCTAAAAATCACATCGTTGAAAAGAAACTTGGTTAATTATAAATAAGAGGATATTTGAGCCCTGATATTTTTCTTTACTTCTTTAATATATAATTGGTGTGTCAACATTATTGTACAAAGTGTTTTTAACATCATAAAACCTGTATCATCACTAGAAGCATGAAAAATATGTTCTCTCAAAATATGTTAAAATAAGATTCAAGCCAGGTGCAGACCTATAATCCCAGGGACTCGGGAGGCAGAGGCAGGAGGATCGCAAGGTCGAGACCAGGGGCAATCTGTGTAACTCAGCGAGACCCTGTCTCAAAAAACAACAAAAAAAAAAGGGCTGGGGTTGCAGCTCAGTGGTACAGCACTTGCAAAGCATGCAAGAGCGAGGCCCTCAGTTCAACCCCAGTACCAAAAAATGAAAAAAAAAAACTTCATTGTAATTGATATAGCTAAGTTTGTAGGGAGTTTACCGTAATGTGCTGTGTGTGCACATAATTGAAATTGTTTTATATATTGTGTAATATGTAATTAAATAAACATATACTTTATTACACATTTGTATTTATCATTCATGTGTTTATATATTGATTTATATGCAATTGTATATTATTTTAATCATATGAGTGGTAGCAGAAACACATTAATAATATTTCCAATTGAAGAAAAGAAAAAAATTACTCTCATGTCTTCCTATTGTTGGGAGATATTATGTGAAATTCTCTAAAATACATTCTAGCCAAATAGAGAATTTATATTTAAATAAATTAGTTACATTGAAAATAATGAATAGAAAATTTGGAGATGATTAAAATGGAATTGTCTAATCAAAATCAAAAGATAATGATTGGAAAATAATAACCTTAATAATACTATTCAACTTATAGTGAAAGATATTTGGGAAAAACTAAAATGGAATTTGTTGTTGTTAGGAGCCAACTCATAAACACCCTCTTAACAACATAACAAAACCCTCCAGAACACTGCCAGGCACAGGACCATTTATATGTTTGATCCAAATATCAATTAAACAACCACAATTATAGAATTTTGCTAAGTATTAGTAATCAAAAATGTGTGTTATCCTTGAATAATTAACTTCACTGAATGTTTAAAAAATTAGGAAACTCTTAACATAAAACTTTCAAGCTCAGAGAGAACAATGCAAAATTTTCCAAAGTTATTTTATGAAACCATTATTTATTTTGCCCATTATTTCAAAGTTAGTTCTAAAACAACCTTATAATGTTATTTGTGAGTTCAGAATTTCAAAAGGTCCAAATATATTTATTAGAAAGTACATTCACTTATGTGTGGCAAACTAGATATTTTCTGGCAATACAGATATGACATTCACTTTTTTTATTCTTTCTTATATATATTTAGAATATATGAAGAGGGAAACAAGGACATAAATTTTAGTCTTTTGAGTTAAACACTGAAGATCCTTGAGGTATTTCAGAAAGAAAACAGTAAAATTTAAAAAAAAACTACATAATTCTACACAATATTATAATCACAACAGTGAATCAGCTGGTGACTTGGCAGCAAGTCAGTGAATTGAGATATATAAAAGGTAACAGAAACAAACAAGGACTACCCAAATATCAGTGAACACTCTAAAGAGACATGATTATTAATTTATTTATGGCAGGACATTTCTGTAAATAATGAAATTCTTGAGTTTTAATTTGATATCTTGGAAAAGTGTCATGCACAATATCATTTGTTGAAGATATACTGAGTAAATAAAAAATATGTATTTATTTTTTGGAGCTCTTGCAGGGAGAAGAGAAGAGCAGCATAGAAATTAAAAGTACCACATAAGAGCAAGAAGATCATGGAGTATCTTTAAGAATGGATCTGTTTCTAAGTGGTTTTTACCGAGTATTAGTGATAAAGGTAATCCTTGGCAGGTTGTGGGAGAATATATTGCCTATTGTATGGAAAAGAAACATTGAAATTATATCAAGGGATGGTCAGCAATATAACAATTAGATTAATATAATGTTATTTTTTATTTTACATATCTATGGAGTACAGGGGGCTGGGACTTGGCTCAGTTGGTAGAGCACTGCGCTACAGTCTCTGAGGTCCCAGCACCACAAAATGGGAGAAGGGCCTGGCAATCCACTCCCAAGGCAATCCCGAAAGTCAGCCATTAAAAACCCTGTGAGTGTCGCTATGAGTCAGATACCAATTCGACAGCACCTAACAACAACAACAGAGTACAGAGTGATAATTCAGTTCATATATATTATGTCATTGTTAAAACCAGGTTGTTAACATTTTCATTCTTAAAACAACTATAAAAACTTTTTTATTAATATGTATTAATAATTGTAACATTTATGAGATATACTATGCCGTTTTAAAAATTGCATATAGTATAGTAGGATTCCTTATGGGATTTTCATACAGTTACTTCCTGTATTTTGCATTTGTTCTCCCCCTCTTTAATCTGCTATATTTTCCCCCTCCCCCTTCCTATCACCATCCCCCAGTCCCCTTGTTTGATTCTCTTGTATTTTCCAATCTTAGATATATATGTACATTTTCTTGTATATATAGATGTATGACTATGTGTGTGTGTGCGTGTGCGTGTGTGTGTTTATATATTTTTTCTGTTTTTTTTACCTTAAGGCTGATCTAGCTCACACATATGAGTACATGCAACATGCAGTATTTTTCTTTTTGAGTCTGAGTTATTTCACTAAAAATGATCATCTCCAGTTCCATCTATTTCACTGAAAATGATGTAATTTCATTTTTCTTTGTGTTGTTGTTGTTAGGTGCTGTTGTGTCGAATCTGCCTCATAGGGACCCTCATAGAGTTTTCAATGGCTGATTATTTCCATGGCTGATTGTTTCAATGGCTGATTGTTTTGAGTGGTGCTGGGGATCAAATCTGTGTCCTCAGTGCAGATCACCCCTCTACCAATTAAGTTAAACCCCAGCCTCTCATTTTACTTTGCTGATAAATAATATTCCATTGTGTAAATATATCACATTTTTTATTCCAGTCATCTATTGATGGACATCTGGGCTGATTCCATACCCTTGCAATTGTGAAGAATGCGGCAATAAAAATGGAAATATAGATGTCCTATGGTATGATGACTTATCTTCCTTTGGATATATTCCAAGAAGTGGTATAGTTGGATGATGGGTAGTTCTACTTTTAGTTTTCTGAGGAACTTCCATACTGATTTCCATAATGGCTGAACTAATTTACAGTCCCACCAGTAGATTCCTTTATTCCGTATCCCTGCCAGCATTTATTATTTGATTTGTTGATGTTAGCCATTCTAACTGGGATGAGATTGCATCTCATTGTAGCTTTGATTTGTTTTTCCCTGATGGCTAGGGATATTGAACATTTTTTTTCATATATTTACTGGGCATTTGTATCTTTCCTGTTTGAGAACTATCTGTTCAGTTCTATTGCCCACTTATTTACTGGATTATTTGTTACTTTTGTGCTTAATTTCTTGAGTTCTTTGTACATCATACTTATTAATCCTCCATCATAGGAGTAGGACACTAAATTTTCTCCCGTTCTTGGGCACTCCCTTTACTGTATCAAATGTTTCCTTTGATGTGCAAAAGCCTTTTAACTTTTTGTATTTCGATATGTCAATTCTTGGTGCAGCTTCATGGGCTATTGGAATCTTGTTAAGAAAGTACTTGCTTATGTCTATGTTTTATTAGAGTGTGTTCCCAACATTTACTTCTAGTAGCTTCAAAATTTCCAGTTTTATGTTGAAATCTCTGATCCATTTTGAGTGGAAAGATACAGGGTCTACTTTCATTCTTCCAGATATGGATGTCCAGTATCCCCAACACCACTTGTTGAAAAGGCTTTTTTCCAATGTAAGTCTTTGTTTCCTTTGTCAAAGATGAGGTGGCTGTAGTTGCATGGGTGCATATCTGAACCTTCTATTCTGTTCCATTGATCTTCATGTCAGTTTTTGTGACTGTACCAAGATGTTTTTGCTACTATGGCCTTATAGTATAGTTGGAAGTCAGGTATTATGATCCCTCTTGCCCTGCTATTGCTGCTTGTGGTCGTTTTTGCTATATGAGTTTGTGTGTGTGTGTGTGTGTGTGTGTGTGTGTGTGTGTGTGTGTGCACTATTATATGAATTTTGGGAAATTTTTTCTATTTCTGAGAAATATATAACTTTATATATAACTTTATATGTTAATAAGATCAATAATAAAATAGGTGACCAGAAAATTCTTAAAGTACTTAAGAAAAAATTTTGTAGCTACACAGTGGTGCACATCTGGAATCCCAGCCACTCAGGATGTGGAGTCAGGAGGATCATGAGTTCAAAACCAGAGGGAGCCTGCATAACTTAGTGAGACTTTGACTCAAAATAAAAATAAAATAAAAATTTGAAAACATGGCTTGGGATGCAGCCCAATGGTAGAGCACTTGCAAAGTATATATGAGGTTCTGGACTCAACTATCAAGTACCTCAAAAAAAATAATTTTTTGAAATGAAAACCTATCAGTGAAACAAAAAACTCCATTTAAATATGCTTACTAGCATCATCATGGATAATTACGATATAGGCAATGCAATAAATTATTGGATAGAAATAAACCCCATAATTTGAAAAATGACAATAAATTTATAACCTAAAGATGACAAGATAATCTACTTTAAGGCTGAAGAAAGTCTACTATACCATCTAACATTTAAAGGAAAATGAATAGTTGCAACATTGTTGTTAGGTGCCATCAAGTCATGTCCAACACACAGTGATCCTCATAAGATTTTCAAAGTCTGATTGTTTTGGGATTGCTTCAGGACTGGATTACCTTGTCCTTCTCCTGTTTGTGCAGTGCTGGGGATTGAACTGAGGGCCCCAGAGAGCACAGAGCATCACTCTACCAACTGAACTAAACCCCAGCCAGTAGTTACAACATAAACACAAAAATCTATAGTTTTCCTATGTTGTTAGAAAAAATAATAAAAAGCAAGTTGCAATTCATAATAACAGCTATTACAAACATAATCATAAAAACTAGCAAGCACCTGAAATCACCAATATAAAGGTAGCTACCCAATTTCCTTTAGAGATATAAAATAGGACCTGATTGATAGAAAATATAGACTGTGTTCCTTGGTGAGAAACTCAATAAGATGTCAGTTTTGTGCAAATTAATCTAATCAATAAGTAAACACAATTCTAATATAATAGTAAATACATAATTTATGAAACACAAAAACAATTTTATGTTCAGAAAGAAAAATAAAACATTGACATTGAATATAGTCATTTTTGATAAAAAGGTTAAAATCAAAGCAAACTTGTTCCACAAAGTAATAAAATAATACAAATATGTAATAAACAATTCAATTTGGTCCAAGCACTAAGATTACTATGGTAAGTGATGGAATAGAATTCTGATTACTGAAAGTTATAGACATGCAAGAAAAATTTTTTTTGGTATTTGAATTTCAAATCAGTGAGAAGAGAAAAAATTTCTAATAAGTAGTTTTGAAATAACATAATTATTGGGGTATTAGGTAATAAAGTGAACCTAGCACCCTTTTTATTTTTAAATGGCCTTAAATTATGCTCATAGCATTGAAATACCAGCCGCACTGATTCTAATCTGACTCAGGACAATTGAACTCATTTAAATTCTAAGTATTTAACAAAGAGGACCATTTGACACAACAGCATAGGAAAGATAGGAAATACAGTAGAACACATTTGGTATTTCTTTCCCTCTATCTCATCAATAGGAGGTTTCTGATAGTTTCCCATATTTATATAAGTGGGCACAGTATAAATAATGAATGATAAGGAAAACTCTCTTTATTAACAACTATTTGACTTATCTGTATAATATTGTTGTTTGGTGCAGACAAGTTAGTCTGACTCATAATAACATTATGTGCAACAGATGAAACACTACCTGACACTGTGCCATGCCAAGCACTATTATCAGTGCTTCTCTGCTATTCATAGGATTCTCAATGGCTGATTGTTTTTTGGAAGTTGGCTGCCAGGTTCTTCCCCCAAGCCTACAGTACCTAATGTTCCCAGGCATTCTCCCATCCCATGAACTAACCAGACACAATTCTGCTTAGCTTTCTAGATCTGATGGCATTGGACACCACAGTGGTATTACTGATGGCAGTATACTATTACATTATAAAAACATAAAGGTATTATTTAATAAACCATCCAGAGCAGGTAACATCATTAAAAGAATGGTATTCTTTAGCCATATGAATAGTGTACAGGAATTAAAATACTATATTATTTGCTCAGCATAAAAATTGAAGAGATATGGTGAAAGTATAGACCTCTGATGTGCACTTTTCTCAACTTTAAGCCAGGCAGTGTTTCCTTGTGCTATTCAAACAACTGCCTCCTGGTTTATGAACAGATTCTTCATGAGTATAATTAGGTGCTCTGGTATTCCCATTTTTCAATGTGTTATCCATAATTTGTTATGATCCACACAGTCAAATGCCTTCCATAGTAAATAAAACATAGGTAGACATCTTTCTGATATTCTATGCTTTTGGCTAATATCCACCTGACAACAGCAATGATGTCCCTGGTTCCCTGCCCACTTCAGAATCCAGCTTGATTTTCCAGCAGTTCCCTGTCTATATACTGCTACAGTCACTTTTGAATGATCTTTAGTAAAATTCTGCTTGTGTGTGATATTAATGATATTGTTCAATAGTTTCCACATTCAGTTGGATCCCCTTTCTTGGGAATAGGCACAAATATGGATCTCTTCCCGTCATTTGGCCAGGTCACTGTTTTCCAAATCTGTTGGCATAAACATGTTAACACCTCCAGTGCTGCATCAGTTTGTTGAAATATCTTTGATGGTATTCCATCAATTCCATCAATTCCTTGTGTTTTGCCAGTTCTTTCAAGGCAGCTTCTACTTCATCCTTCAATATCATTGGTTCCTCTTTATATGCAACCTCTTGAAATGGTTGGTCATCTAGCAATTCTTTTTTGTATAATGACTCTGTGTATTCCTTCCATCTTCTTTTGATGTTTCCTGTATTATTTAATATTTTGCTTGTAGAATCTTTCACTATTGCCACTTGAGGCTTGAATGTTTTCTTCACTTCCTTAAGTTTGAGAAACACATAGCATGTTCTTCACTTTTGGTTTTCTGTCTCCAGCTTCTTGCACATGTCATTATAATATTAGGTTATGTCTTCTTGAGCTGCCTTTTGAAATCTTCTGTTTAGTTCCTTAATTTCATCATGTGTTTCTTTTAAGTTAGATGCTCTACATTCAAAGGCAAATTTCAGACTCTCCTTTGACATGTAATTTGGTCTTTTCTTTTTTTCCTGTCTTTTTCACAATATTACTTTCTTCATGAATGATATCTTTGATGTCATGCCACAACTTGTCTGGTCTTATATCATTTGTGTCTAATGCATTAAACCTGTTCTTGAGATGGTCTCTGAATTCAGGAGGGATATACTCAAGGTTGTACCTTGGCTCTCGTACACTTGTTCTAAATTTCTTCAGTTTTGGTTTGAACTTGCATATCTCAAGTTTATGATATGATCCACAATAAACACCTGGTCTTGTTCTGACATTTGATATAGGATTTTTCCATCTTTTCTTTCCACATTTGGTTCTTGGATGTTGCATCTCGTGAAGTCCATCTGTATAGTTACCATTTATGTTGGTGGAAAAATATACTTGCTATGAAAAGATCATTGGTCTGAGAAAATTCTATCATGCAATCTCCAGCATCTTTTCTGTCACCAAAATGATATTTTTAAAATATTGAGCCTTCTTTGTTTCCAACTTTTGCATTCCAGTCACCCAAAATTATCAGTATGTCCTGATTGCATGTTTGATCTATTTCAGATAGATCTCTGTTGAATAGAACAAGGAAAAACTTCCTTGTTTAAAGTTGAGAAAGGTATGTATTAGGGCCGTATCTTTTCACCATATTGCTTCAATTTATATGCTGAGCAAATAAACTGAGAAGCTGGACTTCATGAGGAATAACACAGCATCTGGATTGGAAGAAGACTCATTAACAACCTGTGTTATGTAGATGACACAACTCTGCTTACTGAAAGTGAAGAAGATTTAAAACATATACTGATGAAGATCAAAGAACATAGCTGTCAGTATGGGTTGGGACTAAACATCAACAAAATAAAAATCCTTACAACTGGGTCAGTATGCAACATCACAATAAATGTAGAAAAGATTGAGGTTGTCCATGATTTGCTTTACTTGCCTCTACAATCAAAACCTGTGGAAGCAGCAGTCAAGAAATCAAAAGATGCATTGCTTTGGGAAAAGCTGTGGCAAAATATATCTTCACAGTATTGAAAAGCAAAGATGTCACACTGAAGACAAAGGTTTGCCTGACTCATGCCATGTTATTGTCAGTTGCATCATATGGTTGTAAAAGCTGGACACTGAACAAAGGAGACAGAAATAGAATTGATGGTTTTGAATTATGGTGCTAGAGATGATTATTGACTATACCATGGACTGCCATTAGAACCAACATATCTGTCCTAGAAGTGCAACCAGAGTGCTACTTGAAAGCAAGGATGGCTAGACTGTGTCTTACATATTTTGGACATGTGGTCAGGAGGGACCAATCCCCAGAGAAGGACATCATGTTTGCGAGAGTGGCAGGTCAGGGAAATAAAGGAAAACCCTCCACCAGATGGATTGACACAGTGTCTGCAACAATGGGCTTAAACATAAATACGATCATGTGCCTGGCACAGAATTGGGGGGTGTTTCTATCTGCTGTACATAGAGTCGCTATGAGTCAGACTTGACTTAATGGTCTAACAACAACAAGTTGAAATACTGAAACCACTGAGATCTGTCTTGTGCAAACTATTAGTAGTCACTTGTACAGTGAATTAGTCTCTGTTAGATCACTTATGTTACCATTTATAAGTAAAAATATACAGGCATGGAAATATGATACTTTGCTTCTTTAGGAAGAAAGAACTTTTCTATGATAATCATCTAATATTACACTGAATATTTTAGAATAAGTTCCACTTATTAATTCATTTAATAAATATTTCTTGAATGCTAGAGTGAGATCCAGCCTTTTAACTTCTAAGGTTTTATTTTGATTAGTTTTCCTCTCTTAGAATCTACATTCTACTTGAAAAGATTAAAAGTACATTAGCCAACAATGGCTTCTACTATACGAAGAAAGTAGCAGAGGCAACAAATTGATATTAAGCTTCAGAGACCACATCCTATACCACTTTGCAATATATCATCTCATAAACAAATACCACCATCAAGATATAATGGATCAAATACTTCAAAATTCTATATCCTTAAAAAACAGTTATTCTTGATGTTCACAAAGAAATAAAGATATTTCAGGAATGTTGAAAAGATACTGAGTTCAGGGAACCTTTGTCAGTGGAAATTCCAAAACCAAATGAAAAATGGGTAATTGTAGCATAATCCAGATCACAAAAAGAATGAGGGAAAAATGCACATTTGAAAGTAGTTAATAAGTAGAAGATAAAAAAAAGTTACCGGAATAGTTATTTTCTTATTTATTTACTTAAATTACTATCATATTCTTTTGAATCAATGAGTTAATTTAAAAATTTCTAAATCTCCCTTCTTTGCATAATTTATGATACCATATCACAAAAATTAAGGAAAGCCATACTAATCTTTATGAATTAATATTTTTCTATTCATTATGATGTTGTTGTTAAGTGCTGTGGAGTCATGTCCAACTCATAGCGACCTTTGTAGTATGTTCAATGGCTGATTGTTTTGGGATTGCCTTGGGAGTAGATTGCCACATCCTTCTCCCATTTTTGTGGTCCTGCAAATTGAAACTGGGACTCAGAAGCTGTAGAGCAGCACTCCACCAACTGAGCTAAATCCCGGCTCATTTATTCATTATATAGATGTTAAATACTTGGGATGCCAAAAAATGTACACATTTTTTTTTTATTGCAACACTGGCAGTTGAAGCCAAGTCTTGCACTTGCCTGCTTTCCAAGTGCTGTGCCACTGATCTGCACCCCAGGCCTTTTTTTTTTTTTTTTTACTTTTTGAGACAGGGTTTCCCTAAATTACGATGACTGCCTCTTCTTGAACTTGAGATCCTCTTGCCTCTGCCTCCCAAGTCTCTGGGATTATAGGAGTGCTCACCACACCTGGCTATACATTTTAAGTGATATAACCAATATATAACTTTTTGAAGGTGAATTGAATTATAGTAGCAATGTATAGTATAACATTTGCTCCAACAATGGTGTTAATCAAATGAATGCTAGAAAAAACATGCTACAAGGACAAAGACAATGGCAGAAGCACGTCTCGTTTGAGGAGAGCATGATCACTTTGGATTGGTTTGAAAGTTGAGAATGTTGTGGAAGTAAAATGACAATGGAGGCATGTGTATGCAGTAGAAACTCCAACATGCATAACAACTACATGTATTAATGATAAGTTTGAGGTGCATGGTTCTACGTGTGATGTGTACCAGGAGAGATCCTGAAGACCCAACAGTAAGGTCTATTCTTTTGCTACAATAATTACTTTGAGTACCTCTTGTAATTGCAGAAGTCAACTATGACTTATATTCATCTTCTGATACCAGTATATATTGAGTATCAGCAACCATACCACCCTGTAATCCTATCTCATCTGATCTTGAAAGCTAAACTAGGTCCCTCCTGGTTAGGCTTTCCTTGGACGGAGACCACCTGGGAATCCAGGATGTTGTATGCTTGGGAGAAGGAGCTGGCAGCTTGCTCCTGAAACAATCAGTCATCAAAAACCTTATGAATAGTAGAGAAGCATTGACAGTGCCAGGCATGGCACAGTGTTGGGTAGTCTTTCCTTCTGTCATAAATAGGGTGGCTATGTGTCGGACCTGACTTATTAACATCTAACAACAACATATATTGAATATTAGAATTTAATTCAATTTTTCCTTTCTTAATATGTGTACACCTTTTTGCAACCTCTATAGATTAAGTTTTTTTTATATTTTAAGCCTAATTATTTCCCTTAAACACTGAAAAGCAATTCACCCAAATATATTATTTTACTCTTTTAACTCTAATTTTATAAATCATACACTGCACAGATGTAATTTGTATATCTTAGTTATTTGTAAGTCTTACATGGGAACTAAACTTTATAAATTATGTATATTTAGTGTTTTAGACTTTATAACTAATACAAAACTAATATCTCATTGAAAGAGATATTTGTATGAATCAGAAAATTCCAAAAAGTCTTTAGCAATGTACTTTGTTCACATATAATGGTATAGCTATTAAAATACAACAGAAAACCATTTTAATGGATATCAGTACCTCAGGACTATTTTGAAGCTATTTAAAATTCTCTGGACAATGTATCTGTGTACCCTAGAAGCTAAGGAAATCTCTCAAATTCACAATCTTTGATTCCTTGTCTTAGTCTGCTCTTCTGCTTCTATGTTTTTCCTCTTGGTTTGGATGCTGCAATTCTATTGGCCTCTTCTGTAAGAATCTGTGCTAAAATATCTCCCTGGACTTTGAATTCAGGAAGAGGAGTGCCCAGTTTAGCACAGCAGTGCCAGCATTAATCCCACTATACCCTCAAAGCAAATGCTGGTATCTAGAGACCAAGTCCAGCCCTATGCTTCCACTAGTGTTACTTCAGACATAAACTCCAAGTGTTGGAGCCATGATCACCATCAGAGCCTAATCTGATTACCAACTATCTATATGGCAAGACAATTTCTGAAATGTAAGGCCTTGGTCCTTCTGGACTCCTCTCTACAATGCAATTTTCCTGCACTCTTTCTGTTTGCCAAGGACTAAAGGTAAATTTATACTTCTGCTGTAGCAAAACTCCGAAGCATATCCAGTTCCTGCTAGCCATTTTTAGATATTTAAATGGAGTATTTAACTGATGAATTCAAGATGAGATCTACTGGCAGTATGAATCACATTATATTCATTGCACTCTACTCAAAACATTCCTTTTTCATGGCCATAAAAGTCCCTCTCACCTCTGTGTACTAACAAAGTTTCCTGCACATACTGATTATGCAGTGAAATCTAGGTAATATTTAAGCTTCCCCTCCTTCCTCTAGGTTGAAAGCAAGGTAGGAAGGGAGGAAAAGAATGAGAAAAAAAGAAAAGAAAGAAAAGAGAAGAGAAGAAAAGGAGAGGAAAGAAGAAGAGGAAAGAGGAGGGGAGAGGAGCAGAGAGAATAGGAGAAGTGAGGAGAAGACAGGAAACAATAAGAATAGAAAGGGAAAGAAATTTTAAATAGCTTCAAAATTTTCTTCAGGTACTGATATCCATTAAAATGACGTTCTGTTGTATTTTAATAGCTATACCATTATGTGTAAACCAAGTACATTGCTAAAGGCTTTTTGGAATTTTCTGATTCACACAAATATCCCTTTCAATGAGATATTAGCTGTATATTAATTATAAGGTTTAAAAAACTCAATATACATAATTTATATGTATTTGGAAACGAAAGGAAAGACAAGAAAAGAAAGGAAAAGATAAACCATGCTGCTGTGAAAAAAATGTATAAAACATGCTAAAAATCCCTAAGTTCTGGGAGCACACCTATATCACATGTTTCAACTTTTCACAATGTTTCTATCACATCCAGTAAGACTAACCCTTAGTGAGTCTCCATAGTTAATCAGCACCAAAAAATTATTTGGGCAAGAATTGAACTCCATGAGAAGGTATGTTTTAGACTGCAGGAGGTTGTGAAGGATGAGAGGAAGGCAGAGTAGAAACAGGACAGTAAATGTGTACAAGAATGTAGTTGATTAAGAAGCATAATATCTAATATTCTACAGCACAGTACCCTAGCTGGTTGACAACAATTGTATATTTCAAAATAGCTGTTAGAGAGGATCTGGAATGTTTTCAACACAAAGAAATGATAATTAATTATTTGAAGGAATAGATATGCTCATTACCTTGATCTTGCTGTATTAAAATGTCACACTGTGACCCATAAATATGAATAATTGCAGCATGCCAATTATAAATAAAAACATATTTGAAAATACCCTATAATTACACAGCATTATTTTGAAGTCTGTTGTCCTGTATACTGGGGAATATACCATTGTACAATCAGCAGGAATATAGTCTTAGACATTGATGATACCAAAACTACTTCTTTAACAACTCCATGTTCACACATAGAAATTACATTTCCCAGTAAAATTTTCCTTCCACTTCTTGGTAAAGATTCAGAGAGTTCTTCAGAATCCATTACCCTCAAGTCCTGAGCCCCTCTCTCTAATTGATTGTCCTATATACAGCTTCTTCCCTAATGCTGTCCCATTTAAATGAATCCTGCATATTTTCTTTTTGTGATTACATTCAGATCTGTACTTTGCAACCTAGGAATTATGTGTCCTACTTCCTAGCTTTAATTTAGATCATTGGATCTCTTTATAACTATATTCACTTGTCTTTGTAAAAATAAAACTTTACTCTGACTTTTTGGAGCTACAAATAAAATTTGAAGTCAACTAGAAGGTAATTTTCACAAAGGCAGAAATATATATACTGATGTATCCCAATATGAGAATAATGCATAGACACTTAGTATATATTTGATGAATGAGTAAATAGATGAGGAATCTGTGTGGCTAATGAGATCTTCTTAATGGTTCATAGTTAATGGTAGAACAAGATGAGTACAGCAGAACTCAGTTTCTTACCCAGGTCTTTCTGATAGACTTCATTTCTTGTAGTTACCTTTATTCTTCTAATGAGAAAAATCACATACATTATGTGAGGTATTTCAAAACCACAAACCATAACTAGAGAGAAGTGAATATATTTACAATTTGAGTTTAAAGTATGAAATTATAGTAGACAGTTTCTAAGATGGCCCCCATAATCCCACCTCTTTGTATGCATGACCTTGACAATGAGTTAGGCTTCTTGATTTACTTCTTGTGAATTGAATAAACTAAAAGCGACTTCCTGAAAGCTTGAAGCAGAATCATCTGGCTTCATCCAGTTATGTCACCATTGGCTTTCTGACCTTCCTAACCTCAGAAGTTGTGTAGGATGATATGTTCGGGATTTGAAAGATTCAGTTGTGAGCATTTGTTAAGCAACAATAGATAATTACAACAGTTACAATACATGTCTATACTTTTCCTACCATTAACAAAAATCATAAAAGATATATATATATATATATATATATATATATATATATATATATATGGAGAGAGAGAGAGGGAGAGAGAAATGTTACCTGTCTCTATTTCTATGTATGGGGGCTGGGAATTAGCTCAGTTGGTAGAGCACTGCACTGCAGTCTCTGAGGTGCTGAGTTCAATTCCCAGCACTGCAAAAATGGGAGAAGGGCCTGGCAATCCACTCCCAAGGCAATCCTGAAACAGTCAGCCATTGAAAACCCTATGAGGTCCCTGAGTCGGATACCAATTCGACAGCACCTAACAACAACAACAATTTCTATGTATATGAGATAATTTCAAAACTTTAAGACATTTCAAGACAGACAAAAACTGATAATATCACAGTTATATTCTAAATGCTTTGCTCATTGTCTTGTCCTACATTTAAACAATTGGCTTGTCTATGCTTGGCATGATCACAATAGCATCTGAAAAAGCAAAACTTGGAATTTTTACTTATGTGGAAGTACAAATGTGAATGGAAGTAGTATTTTACTTTTTTGGTTATTATTATAGTGGTATATTCTAGCCACCTCTAGAAGACATTTCATTTTGAGCATTGTATTCTGATGAAAACAATAAAGAAAATAGTAAAGCTGGCTTCTAAATTTTAGCCAGTTTACTAATTAGTTATATTATCAAGAGCAATATAATCTATCATTTTTAATTACCAAAAATGAGTATCTCAAATTGTATATTTATAACTCAGTTAATGGTTATGAGAATAAACTAATATAATTTATAGGAAGTTTTTTATTTATTTTAGAATA
This sequence comes from Pedetes capensis, assembly GCA_007922755.1. Classification (NCBI taxonomy): domain Eukaryota; kingdom Metazoa; phylum Chordata; class Mammalia; order Rodentia; family Pedetidae; genus Pedetes; species Pedetes capensis. Next base: position 262 of record VMDO01014318.1, on the reverse strand, counting down.
TGCTACTAATTAAATATGAGTTTACCTTTATTTTTGGAATAAAACAAAAGTAACATTTCTTGTAAGACAGATCTGGTCCTTCAGTTTTTGTTTTCTGGAAGTTATCTTTCCTTCATTTCTGGAAGTCCAATGCACTATTCATTGTGTGAAAAAGCCATGTTCACTTTCATTTTTAAAGGATAACTTTGCTGAGTACAGTATTCTTAGCTGGAAACATTTTATCCCCCTTCAATACTTTATATACATTGTCCATGCTATCACA
>VMDO01014317.1:0-54984 GCA_007922755.1 Pedetes capensis | reverse complement strand
TTCAGATCCTGGTAAAAAGGCTAGAATGAAATTAAGAACTTGTGTAAGACTCCTATATGTAATGTTAAGAGGGGAGACAAAATGGAACAAGATGGATGGGTCAATCTTTTGTAAACAATGTAATTTGTATGCCTGTGTAAATACCTCTGAGTATGGACTATAAAAAAGAGAACATCTATTTGTTATGTGTAAGAAAGGGAATTTGAGTACCAGTTAGACAACATTGACCATGGCAAGACTCACCAGCCTTGGCCTTGCTCCAGGGAATTGTTAAAAGACTTTTAAAACTGCTCTGTTATATGTTATGATTATTGTTGTATGCCTTATGATTATAATTGTATGTATAGTCACCAGGAGAGTTCGAAATGTAAAATGTGAATTAAATGATCAGGACCTAAAACTCTATAATGGTACAATTATTCAGAGAACATGTCCATCAAATTAAAAAATTAAAAGAAAAAGAGGGATATGTAGGGAAGAATTGGGAGGAAATTGGCAAAAACTCCCAAACTGGGAAAATGGCGTTTGAATATCTGGTTTGTAAGTTAGAAGTCTAGGGAAAATGAAAGTAAGTTGGTTGCATGTTTGTACAAAACCCTTCCTGATTGGACAATTGGACTGAAAGCTGATTAGCTCAGGCCATTCCATGGGCGAACTATATAAAGAGCTACGCTTCGGCAGCTCGACCTTTCTTTTTTGGCACGGCCTTTCTGGCATCCCTTTCTGCGCCTTCTCGCCTGTCCTTGCCCGGACCACAGATGAGGAAGCGCCTCTCCCGCTGCTCTCCCCCGGACCTTTGATGAGGAAAAAACACTCTCCCATCACAATCCTCAACAAGGAAAGGAATCCGTTCTCCCTCTGATCACCGAGGAAGCGACAGCTTTCTCCTCCTGACCACTGAGATGACCAACACAGGTGTTTGCCCCTGGAAGGCAAAAGCACCTGAGGCTTTTCCTTTCTCCCATCTCTGCCGGGGTCCCAAGGGCCGCAGGAGTCTGTGCCCCTCACCTGAGGGTCCCGAGTGAATTGTGTTTAGTATCTGTGTGCGCGGCAGCACAGCCCGTCCGAACCTCCAGGCCAGACTGGGAGGCACGTGCCCCACATAGATTTGGCGCCCGAACGTGGGGCCCAACATTTTTCAGTACAGAAGGTGGGGTTGAATGCAGGGCCTCACACATTCTAGACAAGTGCTCTGCCACTGAGATGTATCTTGAGCCCCTTTTCTTCACTTTCTATTTTGAGATAGGGTTTTGCTAAGTTATTCAGACTGCTCTGACCTTGAACTTTTGATCCTCCTGCCTCAGCCTTCCAGGTTGCTGGGATTAAAGGCATGAGCCATGGTGCCCAGGGATACAGTCATTTTTTTTTCCTTAAAGCTTTGATTTTTTTTCCTATTGTTTCTATTTTCACAGTTAAGATAAAGGCAGTACTGGACATTTCTTACCTGCTACAAATTGGAGATTCAGCAGCATCTTCCTAGATTAGAATTAATGATTGAGGTTTGGACATCATTAGGATGATATTTCTCAGTCCACTAGGAACTATAACTTTGGATAGGTGAATGAAACTTTCTCTAAAGTTACTCATTTAGGAAACTATGATTTGCATTTTGTTAAACAAATGGAGGGGGCTGGGATTTAGCTCAGTTGGTAGAGCGCTGCTTTGCCATCTCTGAGGTCCTGGGTTTGATTCCCAGCACTGCAAAAATGGGAGAAGAATGTGGCAATCCACTCCTGAGACAATCCTGAAACAATCAGCCTTTGAAAACCCTATGAGGGTCTCCATGAGTTGGACACAACTGAATGGCACCTAACAACAACAACAAACAACCGGAGACCTGTCCATCACTGAGAAGGAATGGCTGTCTGAATTGATTGGGATAATTGACTGGAAACACCAGGATCTCAGCAACAGAAACAGTGTCCCAACAGATTCCTTCTCTTGGCATCATTGATTGTAATGTAGGGCACCAAATAAATGGCTTATCTTGATACATGCCAAAAATTTTGGAAGTGGAGACAACTAAGTTTTCTTTGTCACATTTTGTCAATAAGATAAGATGCAAGCTTGTCTGATATCTGTGAAGGAAGGGAGGCTAGGGCATAGGATCCAGGACAATGGAAATCATCAGAATCAGTACTGTGGAGAAACTCAAGGGAGTCAAGGACAAATGATAGCTGAGTGGCCTGAAGAGCTTCTGGCATAGATAGCAGAATTTTGTCCTCTCTCACTAGGTTATGAGTTCTGAAAGTAGGATTATGCTTGAATAATCCTTAAGATGCTCAGATTAGTGCCTGTTATAATGCTTAGGAAGTAGATGTTAATTGAAGGAGAATGATGAAGCAAATTTTTATTTCAACTAATGGTCTAAGTTATCCAATTTTTAGGGATCTAAGCTATTTTTAAACATATCCTTAAAATCCCTTGTAACTACCTCTAAAATAATTTTACTCTAAGGCAATTGTTCTCAACTTTGGCTGCACAATAGAATCATTTGGTGTGATAATTGTTTGTATCAACTTGACTGAGGTATCCTGTTCCTGGGTCAGACACTAGCTCCCTTGTTGCTTTGTAGCCATTTTGTAGACATGATTAACATTTTCCAGTAGTTCACCTTAATACAAGCATATTACCTATCTTCCATAATGAGACTGGGCCTCATCTAATCAGGTGAAGGCCTTAAGAGTGAAGACCACAATTTCCTGGAGAAGGAAGAAGTCTGTCTTAAGATTGTAATGTAGAAATCGTACAGGACTTTCCAGCATGCTGACTTGTCCTATGGAATTCAGATTCAAGACTGCAATATCAGCTGTTACCTGAATTTCCAGTCTGCCAGATTTCAGACTCACTAGCCCCTACAAATAATGAGCCAGTTTTTAATGGCTTTCTCTTTCTTGCTTTCCTTTTCTTTTTCTCCCTCTCTCTTTCCCCCCTCTCTCTTTCCTCTCTTTTTTCCCTCACTTCCCCCCTCTCTCCCTCTGAAGGTGGAACCCAGGCATCCTGCACTGATGTGTAGGTTATCTGAGTATATCAGTGGGCCTATAGCCATATCACTGTGGTGTCCAATCCCATCAGATCTCAGAAGCTAAGCAGGGTAAGGCCTGGTTAGTACTTGGATAGGAGACTGTCTGGGAACACCAGGTATTGTATTCTTGGGAGAAGGACCCAAGAACCCACTCCAAAAAACAATCAACCTTTGAAAACCCTACAAATATCAGAGAAACATTGTTGTATGTAGGGTCGCTATCAGTCGGACCAACTCAATGGCACCTAAGAACAAGTATATCAGTCAAAGTTCTCTAGAGAAATAGAGCAAATAAGGCAGCTTATTTTTCCCCCAAAATATGGGACCATGTTTTTTCTATTTTTCTGGAAAGCCCTGACTGATATAGTTGGTAACTTTTTTTTTTTTTAAAGTGGTACAGGGTACTCGGGCTCCACCCACAATGATTCTGTGTGTGTCTGCTTGTATGTTTTAGAGCATTTCCTCATTTTTTGAACTGTTTTTAACCTTCCTCATCCTCTAGCAGTATGCCCTGTTGTTGAGAAAAAAGTTTCTCCCTAAAAATGTTTATTGGTTTACCAAAAAATGCAAATTTTCATTGAAAGATTAGATTACAGAATTTAAAATCAGGTTCTACTTCCTAAGCATCTCTCTTATTTATTTGGTACTAAAAAGGAAATACATTGACACCAGGAAAAGATTGACTATGATTTCTGAAGAGCTCCAGTACTCTCTCAGGAGTCTTGAAGGTTCTGGGTGGCTTATATCCCTCAGACTCCACCTTATGCTCAGGTTTCTTCTCTGCTGAGTCCTCAGTTACTAGAGCCCCCTGAGTCCCTCTGAGCTGGAGCTATTCCTAGTTGTCTCAGCAGGAGAATGAGATCTCAAAACTACCAAGTGAATGTAGACTTTATTGTTGTTGTTGTTGCTGTTGTTGTTAGGTGTTGTCGAGTTAGTATCTGACTTATAGCAACCCTATAGGGTTTTCAATGGCTGCTTGTGTTTTGGGAGTGGGTTGCCAAGTCCTTCTCCCAAGCCTACAGCACCTGGTGTTCCCAGGTGGTCTCCCATCTAAGTACTAACCAGGACCGACCCTGCTTAGCTTCTGAGATCTGACAGGATAGGACACTACAGTGGTATGGCTACAGGCCATAGACCTTGTTAGTGGGCAGAAAAAAAAAAGTTCTCCATGAAAACAATAACAAGAGAGAAGAATCAGGGAACACAAAATAGAACAAGATGTTTCTTTCTGAAGGTGAGACAGAAAAGAGGCAGGTTTTGACTGGTGTTTTTAAACTCTTGTTTTTAATTATGCTTGTCAAATGAAGAAACATAGGGAAGTTATTTATTACTTGTGTGGAATTGCAAAAGAAGTTGTTAGCTGTATTTCTTATATTCTAATATCTATAATGTTCTAAGAAAGAAGGGTCAGACATGAAGCTCCTAATGAGCTCCAGGTAATGTGTGGAGTGTGAATGATATAAAGGTAAGAGATAATAAAGGCTTCCTTTTGGTTAGTTTCATCATCCTGAAGAGAGGGAAATGGAGCCCTAAAGACAGAGAGACATACCTCAGAGGAATGTTTCTGCTTCCAGCCACAAAATGCAACATAAAGTCTTTTACTATCAATATTTCAATGACCTCTTGTTTTCAGAAACCCAGGAAAGAGGACTTTTTGCAGCCTCTGGAAAGGTGAATCCTGGAGATATAAGTAAGGAGTCTTCTTTTTATCCTTGATGCTCGATATTTTCATGGACTCTATTTGGTCCTACGGCTGGGATGGAGAAGAGGACATTCCTGATGCTCTCATATTCTGGAGCTGATAGTCAGTTCTCATTGGAGAGTCTAAAGAGGACTAATGGAACACTTAGGATCATGTACCTGCAACACTTATGTTGTGGGAATAATGGACACCATCCAGGGAGTGAATAAGGGAAAGGAACAAAATCTCTTTTAAAGTCAACACAATTCTTAATCCAAGCAATTTTAGTTTCCTCTCAGAAATACTCAGTAGTAGTTTAGCCCTTTGTAACATCTCTATTGCCTAGTAGGAGACAAAATTTGAAGCCAAAGAAATATAAGGGGCAGGAGAAGGGTAATAATGTGCTGATAAACTGGCTGGGGAAGGAAGATGGGGAGAGGAGAGAGGAAACCCTGCTTTGTAGCATCTGCTGATTCCCATGGTAAAAATACTTCTGGTTGGCTTCAAGCTGTCAGGGTAATGTGAAGGAATGTGGAGTCTGAAAGGCTTGTGTAGAATGGGCAGCCACCTGCCGCACCTCACTGGTAGGGAGGAATAGCAGGCTCTGTTATCTCCAAACCTTAGTGGAATTTATCAAGGAAAGAGAGGGTGCTAGAAGCAGACAGCTCTACCTTTATTTCTAGCTGGGTAACTTCTCTAAGCTCAGCTTACAGTTCCAGTAAAACTGGAACATGCATACCCATCCTACAGTGCTATTAAAAAGATGAAGTTAAGTATGCAGATTCTTTAAAGCCTCAGTATAGAGTGCTCTGTACCCAATAGATTCCCATAGATATACATTCTCTTCCTTCTTTTAATAACTATTACTATTTTTGAGTTGTATCACTTTTAATCTCCCCCTTGTCTGTTGTTGTTGTTGTTGTTAGGTGCCGTTGAGTTGGTATCCGGCTCATAGCGACCCTCATAGGGTTTTCCATGGCTGGCTGTTTCGGGATTGCCCTGGGAGTGGATTGCCAGGTCCTTCTCCCATTTTTGCGGTGCTGGGAATTGAACTCGGGACCTCAGAGACTGCAGTGCAGTGCTCTACCTACTGAGCTAAATCCCAGCCCCCCTTGTCTGTGGGGTTCAAAAATACCACCCTCTGTTGTAATGCTGTGCTGTTAGGTGCTGTCGAGTCGGTATCTGACTCATAGTGACCCTCATAGGGTTTTCAATGGCTGATTTTTTTGGGATTGCCTCGGGAGTGGATTGCCACATCCTTCTCCCGTTTTTTTGTGATGCTGGGAATTGAACTCGGGACCTCAGAGACTGCAGAGTGGTGCTCTACCAACTGAGCTAAGTCCCAGCCCTCTCTATTGTAATATGTGTGGGTAAATCTGTGAACCGGTGTGAGGGGTTGGACATGGGTTTAATCTCATCCTCTTTTCTGAGGTTCCTTTCTCTCTTATGTATTTCCTTTCTCCCATACATAATCACTAAACTGCAGGGATTTCCATAAGGTTACTCAAAGAGGTTAAGTGATTGGTTCATGAGTATCTAGCAAGTAAGCAGCAGAAGTGAGGAATCAGAGCTATTGGCTCTGAAGTCCAGTAGATGTTTCCTGTGCAGTATGCCGCTAACGCTGAATACCAAGTCTTCCTCTGCAGGAAGATAGAACCAGCCTTTACCACTTACACTGAACAACAGTTGGTTGCTCCTTCCAGACAAAGTAGAGTCCCAGTAAACAATGCCAGCAATGTTTATCTGCGTGTAATGAAAAGACAGTGCACTGCATGTCAGAACCAGTGGCTGAGCCCAATTGTCCTTCCTGTTTCCTCCTTGAGTATGTGCAGTGGACAGACGGATGCTTACTTTGCCTTTCTTACATAAGGCTGTGGGAAACCAGTGACAGCATTGCAGATGAAAGTGACCTGGGACTTGGAAAGCACTGAGCAAATGCAAAACGTCATCATTTTTACCTTCTCAGGGAAGCCCACAGCAGAGTGGTTAGCATGTGAGCTCTGGAAGTAGACTGGTCTCAGTTTGAAGCCCACTGTCTGTTGCTTACTGGGAGCCAGCTCTGAGTGAGTTACCCTACTTGAGACTCTGTTTCCCCTCAGCTACCCTGATATAGGAATGTTGATGTACCCTACCTCATCCAGTGGTTATGATGTTTAAATGCAAGTGTGATGTCTTGGCATGACAGCGATCATGCTGGAAGTGCTCATTAGCTATCAGCTACTGTCAATATTTTATGTTGCATTTTGCCCTGCGTGGGGTGCTGGTTTTTACTTGTGAACAGGGCTTTTGGGGGAAAAAAAGTGGACCCAAAAGAGCACTGAGAGGACATGCATTGCCAGGGCAAACTTGTGTCCCTGCCTGATTTTGCGCTGATGCAGCCTTGCCAGAGTGTGTAGAAGACAAGGCTTTGTGTGGCTGCTGCTGTTACTGTCTGTCTATAGCCACAATCTACCTGGAGCTCACTGAGGGTCACAGGTGGCCTCAGGCTCTGTAGCCCTCTTCTTCACAGCAGCACCTGGGTCCTGCTGTTAGCCCAACTCATGGATACGCAGTCTATCTCTTAGAGTGCATACTGCACCTTGCCAGCACCTCCCACTTAGCTGACTTGGAATTTAGACCCAGGTCTTGCTGATTCCAAAGCCCACTCTGTCTCCTTCCCTATGAGTTGATTGTCTAGGACTACAGTTTTTAAAATATGGTGCCTGGACCACCAGTAGCAGCAACAATGTCACTTGGAGATCTGTGAGAACTCAACCAGCACCCTTGCAGTAGGGTTAATCGGTGTGAGGTATAAGGAGTCCTCCAGGTGTTCTGATGCATTCTGAGAATGACTGGAATGCTACACCTCCTGGGGTTTCTTTCAGCTTCTTCCCATGCCCTAGAATTCCCAGGGCAGCCCTTCAGGGGTGAACTTCCTCCAGTGTGAGCATGAAGCAGCACTGGAACTCTCTTTTACCATTCCATTTCTCTTTCCAGGGAAATTCCCTGTATACCAGGGCATTACTGTAATTAATTCATTAGAGTAAATTAACAGCACTACTTACATTCTTAGCATGCACCTGGTGCCAATAGTATTTTTAATGTTGAAGCAATATTTCCTCAAGATATGCAGAGTAAACAAAGCTTCCAAAGTGATTTTCAACTCAAGTCCCTGACTTTGTTAGCAGAAAAAGAAACCAGGTTGCTGCCCAAGTACCATGTAAGAACTGCTGTTACTAAAATTGCAATCTATTCTCTCCTCTCATCTGAGCACAGTGACATAGAAACTACTATCTGATGTTAGATGTATAGTACAATTTTCTTCCATGAAAAAAATACTTTTTTTTGGCTTGCCTGTCAACTCAAGCAGTTTGAAAGTCAGGAAGATATGAAATAAGATATGCTATAGAAAACCAAATTTTGTGTCGTATTGTAGGGAAGGGGCTGGGTTTAACTCAGTTGGTAGAATGCTGCACTGTATTCTCTGAGGACCCAGATTCAATCCCCAGCAATGCAAAAATGGGAGAAGGAACTTGGCAATCCTCTCCCAAAGCAATCAGCCATTGAATACCCTATGAGGGTCACTATAAGTCAGACCCAACTCAAAGGCACCTGACAACAACATCAACAATCATAGGGAAAGGATGGAACTGGGCAAAATTGCCTCTAAAACACTGCTCAGTAATGTAGGGTTTCTGAATAATTCATACTTAATTATTGAGGGGGGGCAAGTTTTCTAGCATTTCCTTCTAAATTTGCGCATCTGGCAGATGATGAGATTAGAGGACAGGGTCTGTCAGGCAGGAAGTTGGAATGGTGTTATTTCAACAAAAATTATAGTCATACAAAATTTAAGCATCAAAGAAATGATATGATATTTAAGATGACTGCCTGAGTGCACAAGAGGAGCCCAGATCACAGCTGCAATAAAAATTTGAGAAGATGGGTTTCATTTCTCCCCATACTTATATCTTCATGGATTTAAACTCCCTATTTATGCATGGCACATACTTCAGATGACAGATTTCATAAGCGACCCACACTCCCACACTCATTCCTATCAGCCGCAGCACACTCAGAGAGCATCAGCTGAGGCTGAGCAGTGGAAGCTTGGGAAGGAGAGGAGAGGGGACTAGAGTGAGACCTCTGGGGAGGAGGTCCACTGTGGCTCTGGTGTGACTAAATGGGTGCATTCAGACAGGGCTTTGTTATCTGGGTGTCTTCATCTATTTTCTGTTGTTAGGCCAGAACAGCATCCAACAATGACAATAGTTAACAGGACAGGTACTTTATAAAGAAAAGTTGATTTAGCTCCCAGGTTTGGAGGCTGAAAGCCTAAGATTGGGAAGCTCCATCTGTTCAGCCACTGGCAAGAGCCTTATGGCAAATGACACATTTCAAGATGGTAGGAGCATGTGCAGGACAGATCACTTGGGATGACAGGCAGCCAGGGAGATTCAGGAGCCAGGCTTGCTCCTTTTATAAGAATTTGCTGTCCAGGGAACCAACTAGGATCTCATGAGAACTACATTAGTCCCATCTGAGGGCAATGCCTCCAGTGACCTAATTACCTTCTTGGAGGCTCTACAGCTGAGGGGCTCCACCACCTCAACACCACAGCACTGGAGATCCAATTTCCAGGTCATGAACCTTTAGGGAACACATTCAAGTCATATCCAGACCACAGCATCCACTGCTTTCTCATCTGGAAAAGGATATTGTTATTAGTTCTGCTGATCTCACTGAGGTAGCGGTGGGAGAATTGTGGGAGAGGACAAACATGAGTCTGTTCTGAAAAAGTTTAGAGACCAATATGTGCAGCTGGGATGAAATTTATTAAAATGTGCATCTCCCAACCTTTCCTGAACTCATCACTGGCTGAAGAGAAGCTTGTCATTGTTACTCAGCTCCTTTCTCTCTCCCTCTCTCTTGATGACAGAGTTGTATGTAACTCTGCAGTTAGTGCACAGGACGGGAGAAGGCAACACCGATTCTCTGGCTTTGGAGATAAAAGAAGAAATTTTGGGGTTAATTGTGAGGCTTTAAAGTAGGTGCAGGTGTATGGGAAAAGAAGCCAATTAGAAAAACACTGAAGACATTGGGGGTGTTTATGAACTCATTTTCCTTTCATATTCTGTAAGTAATAATTCAAAATACTTTAAAAACTTTTATGGTTGTTGGACTGTAGTTCTTTGACTGGGACATCATCTGTAGACAGGACCACCTGGAGCATTAGCTTGTGTTTTATTTTTGGCACTATTTTTTTAAGTGAAAATTCTAATTAGGCATCTAGAAGAGAGTCAATTATAGGAAGTATGTGAAGCTTAAAGAAACAAAAGGGTGATTTAGACAGATAAGGACATCCTGCTGCTCACTTTTGACTCCCTGACTTATATAATGAGAGGTGATTTTATATATACCTGTGAAGTCCTTTGAGACAATGCAAATGAAATGAACTGTATTGTGGATGGTTCCTCCAGACTGGACATGGGCTAAACTTGAAGATTGCTACATTGATACAAAACATTTGGCATGTGGCGGGTGGGGGGAACTGGGCCTTGCAACCAGGGCAACAGAATGGACAGAAATATACAGGTGGTGGTGGCAGTGGTTAGGTGCCTCCAGTCGGTGCCTGACTCATAATAACCCTACATACAACAGATGAAACACTATTGTCAGTGTTTCTCTGCTATTCATTCGGTTTTCAGTGGTTGATTATTTTTTGGGAGTGGGATACTGGGTCCTTCTCCCAAGTCTATACTACCTGATGTTCGTAGGTGGTCTCCCATCCAAGTACTAACCATGCCCGACCCTGCTTAGTTTCCGAGATGAGACAGGATCAGCTGTCACAGTGGTACAGCTGCAGGCATATATATATTAGGTGCTGTCAAGTCAGGTCCCACTCATAGTGACCCTATGTATAACAGAACAAAACACTCCCCAAAAGAAAGGAAACGCATGCCAAGCACTATGTCAGTGCTTCTCCGCTATTTATAGGGTCTTCAATGGCTGATTGTTTCAGGATTGTTTTGGGCATGGGCTGCCGGGTCCTTCTCTTATTTTTGTGGAGCTAGGGATTGAACCCAGGGCCTCAGAGCACACAGAGCAAGCACTCTACCAATTGAGCTAAACCCCACCCTGCACACACACACACACATACACACACGTGGATGTGCCTCAGGCTAGAGAGCAAGAGAGAGACAACAAAAGGGAAACCATCAGTGGTACAGCTGCCCCTGAGGCTGCCAGGGAGTCATACACCAACTGCAATGCATAAGTCCTGTTGGGAAGCAGAGAGGCCCACTCCTGTGAGGAAGCTCATTTTGGAGGGGGAGAGGACTTCTCCTGTAGGGAAGCCTATTTGGAAGGGAGATAATGGTGTAGCAGCTTTGAGACATCTTGGTGAGAAGTTCTTGGGGATTGCGAGGGAATTCCTTCCCTCAGTATAGCTGTGTATAAAGGCCCTCTGTGAGTTATCCACACACCTGTATAAAACTCCCAATAAACTTAGAGTTCACAAAGTTTAATGTGATCTGTCTTTGGTGTGTCTGAATTCCCTTTGGCTTTCTCACGATAAACTGCTTCTGAAAAAAAATGCCATTCTTAATATTTCCTTTCAAATTAAATTAGAATCAGTTGTGGAGGAATTTATGAGGAACAACTTTCCAGAGCTAAATGAAACGATCAAATTCAGCTCACTGGTGATCTTTCCTTTTGAATTCTTTCTGTCCTTGATTTTTAGGGCCCCAGCTTGACTCAAATGTTATTGTGTCCCAGAGTTTCATCTGTTTATTCCTATTCTCTCTTAGTGGACAATGCCATCTTTACCTTTGGCTTCAGCTACTGACTACACACAGAGGACTTTCCATCCTTAACTCTCTTCCTGAACTTCCTGTAGAAGTTCAGGCCTGTATATTCATAGACCTTCTCAACATCTCTGTTGAGTCACAAACTTGACATATTGAAATGTCTACTCTTTATCTTTCTCTCAAGTGTGCAGTTCCCTGGGGAATGTTTGACTGTTTCCAAAACTAAAATCAGAAACTCAGGAGTCATTCACTGGCCCTTGGTCTTTTCAAATCTCACTTTTAATTTATCATGAATTCCTGCTAATTCAATCTCTTCAACATCTCTCAACTCAGTTCAACCTTTCCATCTCCCCCATGAATGTTTTCGTTTCACACTATTTTTTAAAATTGGAATGGTTTTTGGTAACCATTTTCTACTTCTATTCTTACCTAATCCATTCTGCCTACCATCATCACAGGGGCTTTTCTAAAATGCAATTTAAGTTATTAAAAAAACTTTAATAGATGAAATTTATTCATTAGTTCCCCATTCAGTCAGAAAAATGTTCAAATCATTAATGATATTCAAGATCCTCAGGATCTTTGTATACATTTCTAGCTTCATTTCATCATTCTTCTTTCTCACCACTTCACATGCTGTGCAGTTCCCCAAATTTATGTAGTTTTTGTACATGCTTTCCCTTTCTCTAGGGTACCTTTATTCCTGCCTTCCCTCTTATCCCTCCTGTGAGTTTCTAAAGGAATTATACATCTTTCTCTACTAACAAGTATTTTCATAGATTACTGTTGAATTACTGGTTTGTGAACACCCAAGGACTGTTTTGTTAAAGGCTGTGTTTCTAGTATCTGGGGATGTCCTCATGTATGATAGGCAATCTTCAAATGTTTGTTAAAATTGCAAGAGTTCCAGTAAGGCTAGAGTGCATCTGTCAGAGGTCAGGATTCAGTTTGGAGGAGCATTTCTTCTTTCAGCTCTTTGAGCTTCCACTGGCCACCTTCCACACTCTGTAGAGAACACTTACAGGACAATGTTGCCCAAATGACAGAGAACTAAAAGAGAAGCCAAGGAAACCACTTTCTATTTCACATTCTGATCATCAGTGGTATGCTACCTTGAGCTAAAAACACCAGCCCACTTCTAAGGTTGGATTGCAGCAGATAATTCAAATAAATGTAGTGTTTTTAGGTAATACATTTTTTTCCTCTGTGAATGTAAGATTTTTTTGTTTAAACACAGAAGAATGTTTCTAATTCTTTCAGGCTGAAATAAAATATTTAGGAGTATATTCATTTTTCATCACTGTGACAAAATGCCTGAGAAGAACAGCCTAAGGGAAGAAAGGTTTACTTAGGCTCATGGTTTTGGGGATTTCAGTCATAGTCCACGGCTCCACTGTTTCTGGGCCTGTAGTGAGGCAAGGGTGTCGTGAAATAGGGCTGTTCATTTCATGATTTCTGGAAAGAAAAGAGAGAAGGGGCTGGTGATAAGAGATGCCCTTACAGGGCCACACCCCAGTGATCTGTTTCTCCAAGTTGGCCCCACCTCCTCGTTCCCACCCCCTCTCAATAATATCATCAAATCATGACTCCATCAGTGGATTAATACACCGATGAGGTTAGAAACCTCAAGATCCAATCACTTTCTCAAAGCCCATCTGTTAGCAGCCCAGCCTTTGGCACATGAAGCTTTGGGGAACATTCCAGATTTAAACCGTGATAGGGACAATATGCCTACAGGAGTACCACTGTGGTGTCAGATCTTCGAAGCTAAGCAGGGACAGGCCTGGTTAGTACTTGGATAGGAGACCACCTGGGAACACCATGTGCTGTAGGCTTGAGAGAAGGACCTGGCAACCCACTCCCAAAAAACAATCAGCCATTGAAAACCCTATGAATAGTAGAGAAGCACTGACAATAGTGTTTCCTCCGTTGTAAGTAGGGTCGCTATGAGTTGGACACTGATTCCATGGCACCTAACATCAACAAAAATGTAATTTCATGGTATTTAAGCCAATGTATGATTAAACATGACTTTGTTTTGGAAACGTACAACATATATGTGTTTGTTGCAGGTGATTTACCTCCCTGATTATGTGTACAAGTGGCCATGCTAAAATGAATGTGGGTTCTGTGGGCTAGAAGGCCAGGGACACAGGAAGACTTTGAGCAATGGAAATAGAACAAGGTAGCTTCAACAGGAACAGCAGTAATACTTCAAGAAGCAGAGGGAGGCTAATTATGAAACCTTTTGAAACTTGTTGATTTTAGCACCTGACAATTAGCTTGTCAGGCTGCTAGGGTTCCAGGAAGGGATTTGACAGTATAATGACACCTGGCAACTTCAGCGCCAGTCAGCCTTGTAGGGAACACCCAGTTACTGCTTGGCAGCTGGTACCTTGAGCAGGGAGGGACCCTGCTGGAGTCTCCATTCTTTTGGGAAAGTTGATAATTGAGTAAGGAGGCTTCTGAATGCTCAACTGGCGGTGATGCCAAAGCTTAATTGAAACTCCCTGTGGCAGGTGGTTTTTGACAAAAATGGCTGGTGGTTAGGATGCCATTGAGTATCAGACATGGCTGCATGCTGCCATTCAGGGGAGAGGTTGGGTTTAGAGCCAGATCTGGATTGGAATCCCATCTTTGCCACTTGTTGCATGACCTTGGGGGAAGTTAATTCACTTACTTGCTCCTTAGATTTTTCACATGTTAGATGAGGGAAAAAGGTATCTACTTCATTTAGTTTCTGTGAGAATTAAATGAGATTAAGTATGTTCGTGTTTCCACATTATAAGAGCTGGGTGAGCTCAAAATTGACTGGATAAAAATGAGTTGATGATTGACTGATTATAGATGGAGAAGAGATAGGCATAGTAAGGTTCTCTAGTAATTAAAGGTCCTTGCTATTTTTCATTTTAATAGCCATAGAGTAATGGCAGACAAAACCCCCTTGCCTCCCCTTCTACCCTATGCTCTGATTTGTCACAGTTGTATAATATATTGGAAACCTGAGGGGTTATGGACTTTCACTTTGAATTGATTCTCAATCCAGCCACTACAAGGTATGTGTCATAAGTAAGTCAGTTGGTTTCTCTGAACCTCATTGTTTACAGATGAAAGCAGCAACACCATAGTTCCAGTATGTTTGAAAAAATTAAATGAGAAAATGAATGAGATTGTGTCTAACATGGTCTCTGGCTGCATCAGCTCTGAGTTGACTTCCCCATAGTAAAGAGCATAGGCCTTTCTGTCCATCTAGAGAATGCCCAGTGGTGAGCCACTCAAATAATCAAGGTAAAGAGTAGCAGAGGAATGGAGCTGATGTTGGTCATATGGCTTATATAGTCACAACACCAGTGTCTAAGAGTACCCTTGAGGTCAAGAATCATTTGGACTATTTGGCATCTCTTCATTCTAAGACTAGTAGTCTGAAATGAATGTATTGTAATTCCACAAACACTACTGATTCGGGGGAACTGGATTCCTAAGGGTACGTTAGGTGCAGCACACATTGAGTAGACATATGGAAACAGAAGCCACACCTGATTTGGGGCTCTCCCAAAATCTAGCTCACCACTTCTCCCAGCCCACATCTCTTCTCCATCAGGTTTATCTCCTGATGTCCTCTGCTCTTGGGCTGCCCACCAAATGAACGCATCCTCCCCTTCTCAATGCTGCAGTCATCCTCTTCCTACTAGATTCATCTCAAGTTCTGTCTCCTCATGGAGTGACCTCTGAGAGCAGTTGTTGTAGGTGGGAGGGAAGCAAGAATCATGGGTGGTAAAAGAATTTATCAGAGCTCAGAATAGAGTAGAAAAGAAAAAGTGTTTTAGTTGACTGCATTAGAGAAGTGGGCAGGGGATCAGAGACAGTTCATTGCTCTACACTCTGCTGGTGTTTATAAGGGGTCTCCAGGAAGCCTGAAGCTGGCTTCAACTTGGCTGGAAATGATTCACTTTTGAAACAGTTCGAGGGTTTAGTTAATTACCTTATTTTTGGAGAGTTTTACCTTGGTCGCCTCATCCTTGTAGCCTGTTGTTTTAATGATGGGGCTGCTCTAGGGGAGTGCTTATTTCTGTCATGTCATGTCATCCTGTGTAGCACCCCTTAGAAATAGCTTTTCCCTCCACAATTGTTACCTGAGTTGTACCAAAAACATCACTTTACTTTCTGTTAAGTCTTAGAGTTCAACAATAACTTTTAATAATTCTCAGAACAGAAACTAGCAAGATGCTGAAGAATTCATGTGGGCACCAACAGTTGTCTCTAGACTGAATAAATAGGGTATCTGGCATATAGCTGAAAGGCTATTTTTCAGATGCCTTTATGATTAATAATTATTTTAGAGGCATTGCTGAATTCATGGTAGCTTTTCTCATCATATATTTTCTCAGTTGACAATATGTACTTGGACATTGTTCAGGTAACCTGATATAAATCTGCTGAATCAAAAACAAGCCATTTCCTGATGCCTCTGAATAATGCTTCTTCTGACCCTAGTGAATCAAAGGTCAAAACAGAATAGTGCAGGAGATCTGTCTTCTACTACCTGATGTTTGTGTAAATCATAGCCCTTCTAAATGCCTGCAAAATGAGTCTATTTATGTTGTTTCAATATCTACTCTTTTCTCTTCTAGAGTAAGAGCAACTTATTTTCCTTTAGTAACTTCCTCTTCCCCTCTGGCTAATGGCTTTAGGGTGGGCATGTAGTCCAGGTCTGACCACTAGCATGTGCCTCTATTGCATGTTCATTAGCATATGATTGTATGACTCAGGTTAACCAATGAATGTAAGCCCCAGGGATTTTGCTAGAATTCAGGGGCTCCATTTCTGTTGGAGTTGAAGACTTTCTGATGTAAGTTGAACATCATGCTAGTCATCTTTGTTTCTTCAAAGAGAGAATCTATCTAAAACTAAGGGGTTGAAACAGGTATATGTCAGAGGATACTGCTTAACCACTTTGATATAGCCACTTTGGAAGGTAATATCCCTAAACTTTTCAGTTACTTGAGGTAGAAATTTCTTTTTTGATTTAAGCCAGTATGAACAAGAGATTCATGTCACAAATATCTTGACTGATAGGAATTTGGCTCCTCACCTTTAAAACAAAGAAACTGGATAGGTGAATTCAAAGTTTGCATCTAGCTTGAGAATGCTTGGGATTCTGAAGCTGATTTTCAAAGGTCATTACTAGGGGCATAAACCTCCAATTATTGGATGAACGCTGACAACAAAGTTCTAGTAATGTACTTAATTGATTTATTTGTGATTTCACAGTGAAACTTGTCATGGAATCTCAGAATTTGATCTTTGATGGAAAACAACTTTGAAGAGCGAATTCATTTTGCCTGTGGATTTACTATGAAATATATAGGGTGAGTATCATCTCATTAAAAAAAAATTCCCACACACCCTTTCACTAGCCCATCTGCATCATCATTTTAAACACACACACACACAACAAACAAACAAAATCCATCCCCCCCAAAAAAAACCATTCCCATCCTAGATATAATGTCAGGCATTGATGCTAAAATCCACAGGTGTGTGTGGGGTGTGTGTGTGTGTGTGTGTGTGTGTGTGTGTGTTTACACTTCTGTGGATCAGTAGATATCCTAGAAGGCAGCTTCCAAACACTGTTTATGAAGATTGGCTTTTTTTATTGTTATTTTTGTCATACTTTTCCTCCTTGTGGCTAAACAGATTGTAGGTGGCATAATAGAAATTTCCAAACCCCAATTCAGATGTTGTTATTGTTGTTGGGTGCTGTCGAGTTGGATAGTGACCCTACATACAACAGAACAAAATACTACCCAATGCTTGCCATGCAAATGATCTCTTTATATTTGAGCCTATTGTTTCAGACACTGTGTTTCTTCTCATTTTGAGTCATGCCACATCAGTGAAAGGAGATCACAGGGACTTTACTCCATTCCTGTCATTAAGATTGACTCTACTCTGAGGAGGCAACTCTTCCCTAGTCATGTTTCGATGTCTTCTAGCATGAGGGGGTTCATTTCCCAGCACTATATTTGACAGTGCTTCTCTGCTATTCATAGGGTTTCAGTGGCTAATTGTTTTGGGAGTGGGCTGCCGGGTCCTTCTCCCTCGTCTGTCTTAGTCTGGAAGCTCAGATGAAATCTCTCCATCATGGATGGCCCTTCTGGTATCTGAAATACTGGTGGCATAGCTTTCAGCTTCACAGAAACACACAAGTTCCCACAGCATGACAACCTGACAGACATGTGGGGGCCTAATCCAGATAGACTACTGAAAAATAAATATGAGGAACACATTTTTGAAGGGAACTCTCTGCCACTTCACTCATGTCTGAGCTTTCCATCTACAGACCTTTATATAAAACCCTCATGTAATCAGACCTAAGGCAAAATAACTGCATACAAATCCAAAGAAAAATCTTCCCTTTTAGTTTTTACTTAGAGAGGAGACTTGATTATCTGGCAGAGAACACAGCTTTCTCCTAGAGACTCCTGATGGCACCTTTTCTCCAGAAGAGGACACCCTGGCTGTTATTATTGTGAAGGGACATAACAGAGTCTCTGCATCTGGCATGCATTGCACATACATGATGGGCACAATGACAGTAGTTACACTTTCCATTTATGCCCTCATTAAGTGAACTTTCACATCATTCTTGGAGTGACATTTGACAGGAGTCTCATGTCATAGAAAATGAAATAGCTTCCAAGAGACTAAGCGCCTAGGTTTAAAGTCAGAGTGCTAGTACACATCCCCAGACCTATGTTTTCAACCACCAGGCTACTCTCCTTCCAAATGGACCATTCCATCCATCCTGTTTAATCTCAGGCAGTGCCTCTGCCATTTTTGTAACTTTCATTTTCTCTTGACACAGGGCACTAACTTGCTGCTTTCCCCTACTTGGGTATCATTAATGTTAAATAGCCTCACTGAACGTTTATAATTACATTTAGGATGTAGCACTAAAGTGATTATTTGCAGAAAGCCAATAGCCTTATAAAAGTCCTTAATGTGATACCACAAGACTCACAGAGCTGCTGTTTTTAAAAGCTTCTCACTGATGGAAACATCTACAAGGTTTTTCCAATATAGAAATAAACACCATAACTAGTGACCTGTTGGATGGGTAAAAATATGTTTTTAAGTGGAAGACTTAATCTTGCTAATGAGGGCCTTTTCTTTTCTTTCTTTTTGATTGTACAAGAGGGATGATAAGGTCTACTAAGTAAATGATTGATGTAAAATATCATGATTGCTTAGATGGATACTGAATAATCCCAAAACAATAAGTCATTGAAAACCTTATGAATAGCAGAGAAGCACTGACAATAGTGCCAGGCATGGCACAGTGTTGATGAGTGTTTTGTTCTGTTGAACATGGGGTCACTATGAGTCAGACCTGAGTCAATGGTACCTTACAACAACCGCATGATGTCATGTGTGTATCCAGACCCAACATTCCCCATTCCTCCTGCTTTCCACCATGTCTAGTCCACTGAGGAATACTTTGTGTGTTTCATAAAACCTTGATTATGGTATATGGGAAAGAGAGAGAATGCAGAATTCTTGACAAATATTTTAAAAAATTGTTATAATTTAATTTTCATTCTTTGAGTACTACTTTTGTAAGGTTACCAGCAAGCCAGGCTGCCTGGCAAGGTGGTTTATTCCTTTTCTGTTTGAGTGATTAGCCTTTGGCAATAATTCTTCGAGGGTGGAGAAGCTTAGCCCTGTGACTCTATTCTATCAAAAATTGCTGCAACTTAAATTTCCCTTGGTTTCTGGAGATCTAGCCTCTCTTCTCCCCCATTTATAAACAGTAGAGATCCCAAACTGGGCCCTGGGATGGTAACAAGACTCTTGTTTCAAGGTAGGAAATAACATTTTTTGGGAAAGAGATTGGGAAGGTTTCTAGAGACATTGTCCTTTTAACTGAGCCCTTTGTAAGAGTCTCTTCCCATGTCATACTACCATCTGGAAAAATTGAAAGGAACAAAAAGTTACTTGGTGTCTATTTATTTGTTTGTTTGTTTATTTACTTTTTTGTGGGTATGTATGGTACTGGATTGAACCCAGGGCCCTCCACCACTAAGCTGCACCCAGCCCAGTTTTAATTTTTATTCTGAGACTGAGTCTTTCTAAATTGTGCAGGCTGCCTCTGGCCTTGAATTCACCATCCTCCTGCCCCAGCCTCCAGAGTCACTGGGATTACAGCTGTGTACCATGTTTCCCAGCCTTTGATGTCCTTTTGATGGAAATTTGGTGCTATCCTGAGGATGTTCCCAAGGTTATCTTGTTATAGAGGGTCATCTGCCAATTATTGTCTTTGACAAATTTGCAAATATTCACTATTCTCTACTCTATAGAGAGAAGTAAACCTATGGAGACTTGATAATGAGACAAACAATTCTTGATCATAGAAATGCAAATGGATTTTGTTCACTGAAAATGCATTTGATTTCCTTCCAATGGAAGAAGTCCATTGCATGTACTAGAAAATTTGCTTTGACATTCCTGAATGTATGTTTGTCCTATAGTTTCTTTGAACCAGTTATAGCATCTTCCTGGTTCTCTCATCAAATGATCTGAAAATAAAATCTTTGATATGGGTTTCCTTTCTATTTATATATGTCATGATTTTATCTTACTTAAAAAATAACTACCCTTTAACACTTTATAGCCTATCAGTTTGGTAAAATAAAAGAAGAACTTAATTTGTAGTCCTAATTGTCAGGGTTAAATCTTACTTTGCCATTTGTGGGTACAGTTTCTTAATTTGTAAAATTGCTTTATTGTTTGTAATGCTATGGCTGAGAAGGAGAAGGACTCACAGTAGCTTTCTTCCTGGAATAAAATAACTAGATAGATTTGTCATAGTTTGGAATTCATCCCCTAGTGGTTTGGGTTTCTGAGCTTTTGAGGTAATCTAGAAAAGACAGAGACAAGTCTGGTAGGTAGGAACTTGGGACATTTTGCTATCCCTATAATATCCCTCAAAGACTTCATGGGAAAGAGAAATACAGACTTCAAGTTCATATTGAAGGAGAGTATTTTGACACAAAACAAATTTAGAGAGACCACAGAAACCTGTTCCCTGCAGTGTCAAGTCAGAGAATAAGATTTGATGTCTATATTTTTTTAAATACAAGATCTCAGTATATAGCCCAGGCTGGCCCTGAACTTACTATATTGCAGAGGCTGGCCTCGAACTCTCTATCTTCCCACCTTACCCCACCAGGGGCTGGAATAATAGGGGTGTGCTGCCACACCCAGCTTGAATGTCATATCTTCTTTATATGCTCTGTATCAAATAGCAACTCTGAACATTTTCTGTCCATCTCAAATTTTCTTAAGTGAAGATCAGCTACTAAGGTTTTGTTTTTGTTTTTGTTTTTGCACAGTACTGGGGGAGTTGAACCTAGGGCACTCCACCACTGGGCTGTAGCCCCAGATCACTTTTATTTTTTATTTTGAGACAGGGTATTACCAAGTTATACAAGTTACCTCTGGTCTCACACTTGCCATCCTCTTGCCTCAGCCTCCCAAATTGCTGGGATTACAAGCTGCGCCTGGCAGCCACTCAGTTTTGAACATCCCAGTGGTATATCTCATCTTATCTTGTATAAATACTAAGTAGGAACTAAGTATACAGTGGGAATACAGAACAGATAAGGAGGATTCCCTCTGAGTATGGAGGCTAGAGGGGAATCTACAACCCTATTAAGGCCTTAAAAGGTAAATGTAAGGAGGAAGACTGGGAAGACAGGAAGCTGTAACTATTAGCTATACCTATTAAGGAAACAAAGGGAAAGTTTTTATGCAGCTTTCTAGGTTAATAGGATTAATGAGAAATAGGGGGAAATCTAAGTTCTCTTTGCCCACTCTATTCTTTTCTGTTTTTATATTTAGCCTCTATACCCTTTATATATTTCCTAAATTTATTCACATTAAGGTTGATTTATTTATTCAGCAGATGAATACTAAAAGCTATTTAATACACCAAGCTCTATACTAGGTACTGCAGATAAAATGATGATTCATAAGGTCCTTGCCCTAGATTAGCTCAGTGTAATGCATTTATTTGCTGTACTTCCTGAGAGAATTATTTGGTCTTTTTCTGCTTGCCCACAAAGAGTGAAGTGATACTCGTGGAATGTTAGGTGTCAGTTGCAGTCTGGAAATGGAGATATTTAGCATGAGTGCTCTGGTCGTGTGTGAGGCAGATAGGGGGAAGATGCTCTTTCTAAAGTCCCTACAATACCTGCAGATAGCAGATTATTTTTCCTTCCCACCCTGCCATTAGTTGGCCAGCCCTGCATGAGGAGGTGCAAGAAGCATATCACCTAGCAATAGGAGGAGAACTTTGGAGCGTATCAGACCAGCTTCATGATTTACTACATAACTTTTGATAAATTGGTTAATTTTGTCAAATTGCAGCAATTTCATCTGTAGGATGAGAATACATATGTCTACTTCACAATGTCATTGTGAGAATTAAATCTATGGAAATTTCCATGCACAGCTCAGCATGTAAGAGGAGTTGTTCAGTTGTTACTTTCTGTCCTCACAATAGACAAACTCCAGCCCACAAATGAGGCTTTGTGGCCCATGTCTTTGGTTCTGTGTGTTCATCTATATTACTTGGTTTGTGATGTTTTTGGAAGGACATGTTAACCACCACAACACTGTGTCTGATTGATGACTGACCCCTTTAGTAGGTGACCTGACCAGTTGGAATGTGCTCATTTTGAACTGGGATAATGTCTTTATTGCAGACTGTTGGTGCTGGGCTGTGTCTCTTCAAACTCCTGCGAAATCAGCCCAGATCCTCTGTGGCCTCCTGAAAGTCTCCCCCTGGATGGCCCTCTTTGGGTGTGGAGTACACCCTGCCTGTGGGCCAACCTGGATGCCCCTGGGCAGGAGTGGGATGCTATAAGAAGCAACTCTGAAATGTTGAGGAGAGATGGAAGTCTATGGATAAAGTTCCTACTTTCTTCACTCTCCTACCTTGTGTCCATATATCTTTTGGACAATGCCTAGTAGGACTGAGTACAAGTTGCCCATGATAGCAACCTATTAACAGTTTCTCTCATTGGGTTTCTTCCCTTCCCTCAAAGTGGTTTCTGACATAATTTTGTACTTTCATACTTGATTGACTCAGGATCTGATTTTGAGAAATACAAACTAAACTATGCCCAATGTAATGAAATAGGAAAATTGGGGGGACAATCTTGAGCCACAGTCTTTAAAGGAAGGGCTTTACTGATGTCTGGGACATGCTTATCCTAACATCAAGTCTAAAGGGCAAATATGAGGTAATATACAGGAGAGGTGGCCATGAATTGGAATCCAAACAGAAATGAAGTTGGGTCTGGTACTGGATGAGGTACTCTCAAATTGTCTCTATTTCCTGGCTGGTGGATGGGGGTATCAGGTAGGGTTGAGACAGGCAACCAGTAATACTTGGAAGTAGGACACTGTAAACTATAGCTGGGGGGTACCGCTTCTTACTGAGCCACCTTCCTTCCAGGAGGAATAACTGTCTATTTTGTCCCAGCTAGGCAAAACAGTTGATTTCTAGTGGTAGTTGTTGAGACAACAGAGACTTTAATATTTCATTGGCAGGTTCCATCCAGAAATGATGAACCCCTTTTCTGGATGAGATTCAGTGCAAAATCTGCTAGCTCATGGGTGCTTGGGGACTGCAGCGGATATTGAGATCTATGCAGATAAATTTTTTAACCTTGATAGAGTCAGTGGGAGTTTAATGAGTAACCAAGATTATAGCAAAGGAGATAAATATGTAGGCAACCAGGAAATATAATTATATCATTTCCTTACTTCACTAGACTTGGGAAGCTAGATGAATTCAAGAGTAAAGCATAGTCTAATTTGAGGAAATACATGGATGAGAATGTAATGGCCCTCCCTTCCTTCTCCATTTCCACTCCTTCATCAAGAAAATGAAAATGAACATTTTGTGCCATGATGCAGGAGGAATTTAATTGGGTGCTGATGATTCAATTTAGCTTGTAAATTAGCTGCCAGAGAGACTATGAGTGCCAAAAGTATTAGCCTCTCTGTCCTTTTGTTAACTTGTTGACATATTTGACATAAATTAGATATCGATTTATGGTGCCACAGATGACTGGCTTCTCAAGGCTACATGGCATATACTCTGGAGAATGAGTGATCAGATTCAGATCCAAAAAGGTGATCATCTGGTCTTGATGAAGTCAACTTCTTCAGGATTCCTCTTCTTTTCAGCCTTTAAAGAATGAGCGAGAATACAACTCTTTGTGCCCTCTCTTAAGTGGTAAGTGGTAACTCAGCTGTTAGAGAAAATATGGTTTATTTGCTTATCCCAAATAGACCTTGCAGTTTAGGCCTGGTTCCAACCAGTGAGGAATATCTCCTGATCATACATCTGACCTAAGAGGCAGGAGTCACTCAGCTATGAGGTTTACCATAATGACCTTATTTAACCTCTTTGAGACCCAGTGAGTTAGATACTCTTTCTATTTCCTCTTATAAATGGAGAACAGGCTCAAAATGTTAATTTGTCCAAGCTCATACAGTCAGCAAAGGAAAGAGTAGGAATTAAAATCCATGATGTCCAACTAAATCTGGGTCAGCTGACTACTACTCTCTGTCCACTCTGCATATATACTACTACAATTGCTTTTAAATCATCTTTACCAAAATTTTACTTCTATGAGATATTAATGATATTATTTAATAGTTTCTGCATTCAGTTGGATCCCCTTTCTTGGGAATAGGCACAAATGTGGATCTCTTCCAATCAGTTGGCCAGGTAGCTGTTTTCCAAATCTCTTGGCATAAACACGCAAGCACCTCCAGCCAATAGGATTATCTAATTTACCTGTAACCCTGAACCAAGCCACATCAGCCAAGAAGCCCTTCTCTAGTGATGCTGAGTCTCTTTCCTCCTATGTTTGGATTCTCTCACATTTTTGGGGGTTCTGATAAACATAACAAGGTTAACATCCTAAGGAGAGGGAGGGCTGCTGGAATCCACCTTGAAGCCTATGGGAAAGTGAGGAAGGCCCACCCAACCATCTATCTGATACTGGCTTCTGAGCTTCAGAAGTTCATGTGAAGCATCGCTTCTCACCTTGCCTTTTGCTTTGTGAAATAATACACCCTCACAGTTACCTTCACACTTTCATAATTCAACTCAAACACAGTAGGGATATGGTGGCCAAAGTCTCTGACTTCCTTGGTTTCTTATATTGATACTTTTTCTTTCTTCCTAGTTAAGCAAATTTGGGAAAGAATTATCTCAGTTGCCAGTCTGGCTTCTAATTACCTGTACAAACCTCACTTTCCACTTACTAACTTGGCAACAGAAATCACCAGAGAAAAGCATACCCCATTCATGCCTCAACTGACATCATTTGTGATTGCCTTTTTGCTTTAAATGCCTCCCCTAATGAGCCTGTGATGACTAATGAATTTAAGGAACTCAAACCCATTCTCCTGGAGTTAGGACTAGTTACTGATCACCACTTCAAAATATTTGAAATCTACTGCTTTCTTTGTTGAAATGCCCATTTAGCTGTCTTACTCCCAGCATGGAAGATTTTCAGGATTCTGATTCGGGTTTCAATGCATTTCACCTGGTCTCAGGGTTTGTATTCTCACACTGTTTTGTCCCAGATGCAGGGGGTCTCAAGTCTGGTTTGCTGAAATTCCTGGGAGAAATATTTTTGCTCTGCATATTAGAAATACACAGAAAGAATCAGGGGTATGGATATCTGTGATTTTCAAATGCCCCCTCTGGGGTTTTAGTTATAGTGAACTTTGGACATCACTATTCCAGCGATTCTTTAACAATCCAGTGCTTCTCCCTTGCAGTCCCTATGGAGGACTCATTCTCCATAAAAGCATGTAAAATTGTTAGTTTTCTCATGAAATCATTCATTCATTCAGTTAAATATGTGGCTGTCACTAGAGATAACCATTATTGGGAAATTCAAGCATGAGTAAGATCCTTACCCCTTAGCTTCAAAGTGGAGTTCAAAGCTCAGTTGTGTATCTTAAGAATAAATATCATAAAAGAAGCATCCAGTGTATTCTTCCAGAGATGGGCATATGATTAATTCAGAACTAGCTTGGTTATTAGTATTTGTGTGAAGGGCTAAAAGAAAATGAGTCCTAATGGCTAATAGTTGTTATTGTTGTTAGGGGCCATCAAATTGGCGTCTGACTCATAGTAACCCTAGGTACAATAGGTGAAACACTATTGTCAGTGCTTCTCTGCTTTGAATAGGGTTGCCAATGGCTGATTGTTTTGGGGAGTGGGTTGCTGGGTTCTTCTCACAAGCCTACAGCACCTGGTGTTCCCAGGCGGTCTCTCACCCAAGTACTAACCAGGCCTGACTCTGCTTGGCTTCTGAGATCTGACAGGATCAGATGCCACAATGGTATGGCTGTAGGCATGGCTAACAGAAAGACCAGTTTCTCTCTATCTCTGACCCTGCTGCGTAGCTCTGTAAGTCTGAGTTTGTGATGCAATTAACATATGCCCAATTTCTTGGTTTGGAAGACTGTTTCCCTACCTTGTTAAAGGAAATATGAAAAGGAAATATCTGCTTAGTATACAAATGGTATCTTCTTAGTACATTTGTGATTAATGGAGCATTCCAAAGACTGCTTAAGACAGCCAGAAACACAGTGGTCTTGAGCGTTCCCTGGCATCTTAGGAAGCCTCTTGGATAGCTTTAAATATCCTTTCCCTACCCCATTCATCATTCACAGTCAGTATATTATAAATACAGTCTGAAGTTCTTACATTAGGTATATACTTTTGTGTCAGAATATGAATAGTTATGTCTACTATTCTGTGAGCTTCTACTACAGTACAGACCCTGTGCTAAATGCACTACCCACCTTTTTGTACTTCACTCTTACAACCTTTCTGTGAGTAGGTAAGTAGGTGGAATTTTACAGATGAGGTTATTTAGGTTCATAGCAGTTAAGAAACCATACAGTTGGCAGGAGAACCAGAATGGCAGTTCAGATATATTTGATGCCAAAGTTCATGAACTTTCCCATAAAGTGTCATCTCAACTTCATATTTATATACAATATATATATTATTATATACAATATATTATATACATACATATATATACATATATATATACAAGCATGATATCTCTACTGCAGACAACCTTGGATGAATATTTATAAAAAAGAAATCATTGCACAAACTTAGGGCCAGTATTTGGGACCAAAATTTATAGTCAGAAATACAATCTTTGGTCTAAGATAAAATATCTTTAGTTTATTACAGTGTCATCTTTAAATTAGAAATAACATACTTGAGCCTACAGACATACCTCTGTGGCATCTGATCCCATCATATCTTGGAAGCTAAGCAGAATTGAGCCTGGTTAGTACTTGGATGGAAGACTGTCTGGGAATGCCAGGTGCTGTAGGCTTGGGAGAAGGACAATCGGTCATTGCAAATCCTACAAATAGCAGAGGAACACTGACAGTAGTGTTTGGTCTTGTGTGTAGGGTCACTGTGAGTTGGACAACAACTTGATGACACCTAACAACAACAATGTACTTGAAAATTTCAAGGATGAGCAAATTACAATCTCAGATTTCTGAGGACTTGCCTTTCCTAATATTTTCACAGAATAATAGTTCTCCAGGTGATGCAGTTATTTAAACCTACAGTTTATATCCTTTTGCAATAGAATTATAATAGGCCCCTAATGTTGAAGTTGATGAAAGCTGTATCCTATTTATAGACATCAGTCTAAATGTGAGTTTTAATTTATACGTAGGTGCTGTGGACAAACTCTGTTGTTCAGTTTCTGCTGTCCTCTATTCTTCAACAGATATCAGGCCATATTTCATCCTTCACTATCACTACTACTAAAAAAATCTGTCCCTGCTCTCACTATTCATTTAAAGTCGTGTTGTCTTTCAGAACCCAGAACTCATATCTTGATTCTTTTATGTTACCTTCTCATGTGACTCAGCTCATTGTCATCTTACCTCCCTTTCAATACCTCTAGCTCATTCCTATCCAAAGGAAATATAACACAAAAATCACAGATGTGTACCACATATGTAATTTAACATTGTCTATGAGTCAAACGCCTGCAGCCACACCACTGTGGTGTCCAATCCCATCAGATCTCAGAAGCTAAGCAGGGTCAGGCCTGGTTACTACTTGGATGGGAGACTGCCTGGGAACAGCAGGTGCTGTAGGCTTGGGAGAAGGACCTGGCAACCCACTCCCCCAAACAATCAGCCATTGAAAACCCTATGAATAGCAAAGAAGCACGACAATAGCATTTTGCTTGTTGTATATAGGGTCACTGTGAGTCGGACATCGTTTGGACAGCACCTAACAACAACAACTAGTCATACAGAAAGTAAAAGGAAACAGGTGACATGAATTTTAATAACATATTACTCAACGTGATATATCTAAGATAGTACCATTTCAGTATATAATCAATATGAAATTTATTGTTATATTTTTCAATATTTTGTTTCTATGAAGTCTTCAAAATGTGGACTGTATTTTACACTTGCAGTATGCTTTTCAGTTTGGATTCACCACAAAATGCTTCAAAGCCACATGTGCCTAGGGGCCATCATATTGGAGAATGAAGCCTAAACCTCACCTTCTGTGGGATTCTTGTGGAACTTACCTTCCATTCTGCTAGAAATGCCATTCACTATGTGATGTAGTAGTTAAAAAAATGAACCTGAGTCTGAACTGTGGTCCTTTACTAATTTTGTGACCTTGGGCAACAGTCTTCTTCATCAGCAAAATGGATATTTTTATGCAGTCTCTTTTACACTGGACATTTGTGAGGACTGAATGAGAAAATGTGTGTCGAGTGATGAACACAGGCTGTGTATGTAACAAAATATTTAATAAACATTAGCTAGTAATAGTAGAGCCTGCAGCCATACCACTGTGGCATCCGATCCCATCAGGTCTCAGAAGCTAAGCAGGGCTAGGCCTGGTTAGTACTTGGGTGGGAGACCATCCGGGAACACCAGATGCTGTAGGCTTGGCAGAAGGACATGGCAACCCACTCCCAAAAAACAATCAGCCATTGAACACCCTATGAATAGCGGAGTGGCACTGACAATAGTGTTTCACCTGTTGTACATAGAGTCGCTATGAATTGGACACCGACTCGACGACACCTAATAACAACAATAACAGTAGTAATGATAGTAGTAGTGTCTTCTTTATCTTTACATTTTCTGTTCAAATTCTGTATCTCCATGAAGCCTTTTCAAAATGTTTAAGGTTGAGAGGCTTTATTGTCACAAGAATTATACCATATTATAGTTATCATAGGTGACTTTGGATTTAGCCATTGATGAATAAATTCATCCCTTGCACCTATTATCAGTCTATGAGTTTCTTAAGGGAAGAGTCTCTATTTTTTCCTCTCTATCTAAGAACCTAAGGCAATGTTTACTAATAAACATTTATTGAAACAAATGAAAACTGAATTTTACTGAGAATAATTTTTTAGGTGTAGATATCTGGCCTTCCCAAGAGTAAGTGAACAGATTCTAGAATTATCCAGTGAATTAATGAAAACAAAAATCAAGTTGTCAGGATGTAGTGAAAATTAGATATAGGAGAATAAAGGTGGTTCCTGGTTTGTAAAATTGTCTTATTTGAGGCATTTTTCACTAAGGTGCAAATTATACGATATAGAACAAATGTAAGGGGAAATGCTGGTTAGATTTTAGATATGTTGGATTTAGGTTTCAATGGGAATTCAAAGTATCTTTACCCAGGAGGCTGTTGGAATATTCAAGTTTGGACCTCAGGAAAGGAGCAGGGAGTGGAAACAGCTTTGGGAGTGATCCTACAAATGCCATCCTCAAAATCATTGGTGAGGATGAGGTGGTAGGTTTATGCCTTCACCTGTCTGCTCTTCTTCCCTGGAGAACACAATATACAAGGAGTGGCCCAAGGAAGAACATGAGATAAAGACTGAGGAGGAGATGCCTGATACCCAGGAGGAGGTCCAGGAAGGAGTGGCATCAAAGCAGCCAAGAAGGAAGTCCTTCAGAGCAGAAGGGAGTAGATGGCTCTTAGGTGGGGGAGGCTCTATCTTCCACAGAGAGTTGATAATAGGGCAGTGTTTGTGAATCAATAACTCTGGATCAACAGAACAGTTCTTGATGGAACTGGTTTTGTTGCATCTTTAGCTACCCAATTTTACTCCTCTGCTTATAGCTAATCACTTTTATTCTGCTTTGCATATGCTTTCAACCCATGCTTTGGGTTTGGAGTCAAGGGCAAAGTTTGATTGGAAAGTTACTTTTATTTGAATACCTGAACCATATTCCCAGAATCTATTTTTGCATCTTATGCAAACAAGGGCCAGACATTGGCAGGGCTTGGTTAGCTTAGAATTGAGGTCCATGATGCTAAGAATAGAAAAACACTGAAAATGTTACTCAAAAATGTGTGTAATACTATATATGGCTTTTTAGTTATTTCTAAAAGTAGCTTTCTTAGAGAGAGAGGACTCTGGGTAGAACATAAGAGTGTATGTGGTAGTGGGGAGCAGGTAAGATTAGGGAATGCCTGGCAAATGCTTGTAGCCCAGGACAGAGAAATAAACATAAGATTGCATACTTTTCTGAATGTCTGGGATGGTCAAACTCTTGAATGAATGGATCAAGTTCTATTCCATTTTAAAATTTCAGGTTTTTTAGTTTTGTTTCCTTCTTCTTGCGTAGCTTTCAGTTTCTTGTTGCTCTTTGATTTCTGATGATCATTTTCTCAGTGAAAATCATGTAGTGCTTTTATTTGATGAAGAAACTACAGAATCCATAAGGTCACCCAGATGTGGAATGTTGACTTCCCTTGGTCTAAATATAATCCCATAGCTGCCCATTCTGGTACTGGAAGGGATTTCAATTAATTATAATGATCCCATTTCATTTCCAGTTTGTTTGGAAAAAATAAGGCAAGGAAAGAAATGAAGACAAACATTAATTTGGTGCCTACAGCATTTGAAACACTGTTTTAGGAGCCTTATATACATCATCCTATTTGATTTTATTGCCTGCAGTGGTAGCCCTGTGGCATCCAATCCCGTCAGATTTCAGTAGCTAAGCAGGGTCAGGCCTGGTTAGTACCTGGATGGGAGACCACCTGGGAACACCAGAAGCTTGAGTAGGCTTGAGAGAAGGACCTGGCAACCCCCTCCCAAAAATCAATCTGCCATCGAAAACCCTAAGAACAGCAGAGAAGCACTGACAATAGTGTTTCCCCTGTTGTACAGAGGGTCGCTATGAGTCGGATACCGACTGGACGGCACCTAACAACAACAACAACAATTTGATTTTATTATTAACCAATCTAAGAAAGAAATATTATTGTATAGATGAGGAAATTGTACCAGAGAGATGGAATAACTTACCAAACTAGTAAAAAGTAGAGCCCAATTTGAACTTGGATCTGTCTGAGGCAAAAGCTTATGCTCTGTCCTGTACTCTTTCGCAGTGATGGTGTCATTTTGACCTCAGTAAGTTTCCTATAGAAAAATAAAGTTTTAGGACAGATTTTTTTTGATAGAGTATTCAACTGCTATATAAATGCAAATGCTGACTCAACTGGGATTAGCAAGAGTTCTAAATTAACATGAGACCCAAGTGAATACATCCTGCTCATTAAAAGGTATGATGCATTGTTCTTCCTCCAAAGGCATAATTTCCTCAGGAGTACTGTGAGTCTGAGTTTATTTCCTTCAAGCTTCTACTTCTCAATAGGCTGCAATTTTAGCTGTTGCCTGGGAGTGATGATTCAGATTCCTGGGGTTACAGCAAAATAAGGGTCAAATTTACAAACTGCAGTATCTGTACTGATTTTTTTTTCACCAAAGTGAGGGTTTGGAGGAGGCCAAGGGAAGCAAACATATGCAGCAAAAGTTTTACCTTGTTGACAAATAATGCCTTGAAGTCCCATAACCCAGGAGTTTACTCAGCACGCCCAGGTGCTACTGGGAAATCCATTGCAACCATTTTGCCATTAGGCTTAGATTTCTGATTCTATATGGGAAGATGAAGCAGGTAGATTGAAAACCAGGTTTGTGCTGTGTCCTCCTTTCCAGATATCTTAGAGCTATTCTTAACTGACTATATGTTTGAGTTGCATGAAGAAGTTAAAAGATCCCAAAGTTCAGGCCAGTTTCTGGAATAATGGAAACAAAATCTCTGGGGGTCTTGGCACCAATATTTTTTAGTGCCGTCCAGGTGATCTTGTGCAACCAAAGGTTGAAAGTCACTGATCTTTGAAGAGTTAGGTCTAGAAACCTAATAGTTGTCAACTTTGGCTGGACTTTGGAATTATATAGGCAGCTACTAAAAATGCCTACTTCTAGGCTCTGTCTGTGATTTAATTGGTCTGTAGTGGAGCTAGAGTATCAATAGTTTTAATGAACTTTTGAGGTGATTCTACCATTAGGCAAGCGTGGCAACCACTATATTCAAACTGAACATTGGGTTGTGATATTCATACCACCTTTCAAAACTGAAGGAACCTATGAACTCCCTTTGTTGTTGTTGTTGTTGTTGTTAGGTTCTGTCAAGTCAGTGTCCATAGCTACCCTACATAGAACGGGCAAAACACTATTGTCAGTGCTTCTCTATTATTCATAGGGTTTTCAGTGGTGGACTGATTTTGGGGGGTGGGTTGCTGGGTCCTTCTCCCAAGCCTACAGCACCTGGTGTTCCCAGACAGTCTCCCATCCAAGTACTAACCAGGCCTGACTCTGCTTAGCTTCTGAGATCTGACAGGATTGGACACCACAGTGCTATGGCTGTAGGCATGAACTCCCTGGTTGTTGTTGTTAGGTGCCGTCGAGTTGGTATCTGACTCATAGCGACCCTCATAGGGTTTTCAACGGCTGACTATTTCGGGATTGCCTTGGGAGTGGATTGCCAGGTCCTTCTCCCATTTTTGCGGTGCTGGGAATTGAACTCGGGACCTCAGAGACTGCAGCGCAGTGCTCTACCAACTGAGCTAAATCCCAGCCCTGAACTCCCTTAGGATCTTATTAAAAACACAGATGGGCAGGATCTCATCTCCCAGAGGTGCTGACTCACTAGGTCTGGAGTGAGGCCTATAAATTTATATTTCATATACACCTGGGAGCTCCAGATGGTATTTCTCTAGGAGTAGCACTGATGAAGCATGTGACTAATCATGCTTATTATCTGTTTGGCTTCCTGGGTGAGGTAAGATGGGAACATACTTCTCCTTCTAGATGCCAGGCCAGTATCTCATAGTCATGAAGTATATGGACTTGGGAGTTCTTGGGTTTGTTCTCCATCTTTATTTCAACACTTTCCTACTGGTGGATAGAGATCAGGGAAAGAGAGGTAATTGTTGTTGTTAGGTGCCATCAAGTTGGGTCTAACTCATAGCGACCATATTTACAATAGAACAAAACACTCCCAATTCTCTGCCAGGCATATGATCTTTTTTATGTTTAAGCCCATTATTGCAGGTACTATGTAAACCCATCTAGTTGAGGGTTTTCCATTTTTTGTTGACCTGCCACTCTCCCAAACATGATTTCCTTTTCCAGTGACTGATTCCTCTGGACAATACATCCAAAACACATAAGATGCAGTCTTGCCACCCTTGCTTCCAAGGAGCACTCTGGTTGCACTTCTTCTAGGACAAATCTGTTGGCTCTTTTGGCAGTCCATGGAATAGTCAATATTCATCTCTACCACCATAATGCAAAAGCATCAATTCTTCTCCTGTCTCCCTTATTAAGTGTACAGCTGTCACAACTTCATGATATGAATGAAAGTACCATGGCATGAGTCAGGCACATCTTTGTCTTCAATGTGATATCTTTACTTTTTAACACTTTAAAAAAGTCTTTTGTAACAGCTTTTCCCAATGCAATGTGTCTTTAGATTTCTTGACTGCTGCTTCCATGGGTTTTTATTATAGAACCAAGTAAAGCAAAATCTGGGACAACCTCAATTTGATCTTTTCTCCATTTATTGTGAAATTGCTTACTGATCCAGTTGGAAAGGTTTTTGTTTTGTTGATGTTGAAGCACAATCCGTACTGAAGACTCTATTCTTTGATCTGTAATAGTATATGTTTCAAATCTTCACTTTCAGCAAGCAAAGTTGTGTCACCTGCATAATGCCTATTGCTAATGAGTCTTCCTCTAATCCTGATGCAGTGTTCTTCTGCAAGAAGTCCAGCTTCTAGGATTACTTGCTCAGCATAGAGATTGAAGAGGTATGGTAAAAGTATACAGCCCTGACACAAACCTTTCTCCACTTTAAACCAGGCAGTGTTTCCTTGTTCTGTTCAAATGACTGCCTTCTGGTACATGTAAAGATTCCTCATGAGTACAATTAAGTGCTCTTGTATTCCAATTCTTCACAATGTTATCCATAATTCATTTGATCCACAGAATCAAATGCCTTTACATAGTTGATAAAACATAGATATACACCTTTCTGGTATTCTCTTCCTTTGGCTAATATCCATCTGACATCGGCAATGATGTCCCTGATTCCATCCCCTCCTCTGAATCTGGTTTGCAGGAAAGTCAGTTAATATGACTGTTATTCAGATTTACACATTCACCACTAAGGCTACAAATGAAGAAAGGGAAGATTTTACCAGCTTCTGCAATCTGAAATAGATAGAACATGCAATCAGGATGTACTGATAATTACTGGTGACTGGAATACAAAAGTTGGGAATAAGGCTCAGTAGTTGGAAAATACAGCCTTGGTGACAGAAATGATACTGGAAATAGTATGATAGAATTTTGTCCAACCAATGGCCTTTTCATTGAAAATACATTTTTTCACCAACCTAAATTGTGACTGTACACATGGAATTCACCAGATGGAACATATAGGAACTAAACTGACTATATTTGTGGAAAGGGACAATTGAAAAACTCAATATCAAATGTCAGAACAAGACCAGGTGCTGATCGTGGATCAGACCATCAATTGCTCATATGAAAGTTCAAACTGGAACTGAAGAAATTTAGAACAAGTGTATGAGAGCCAGGTATGATCTTGAGTATATCCCACTTGAGTTCAGGGACCACCTCAAGAATATGTTTGATGTGTGAGACACTAATGGTAGAAGACCAGATGAGTTGTAACTTGACATCAAAGACATCATTCATGAGGAAAGTAAAAGGTTATTAAAAAGTCAGGAAAAAATAAAAGAATAGATTACATGTCAAAAAAGACTGAAACTTGCCCTTTAATGTCAAGCTGCTAAAATATAAGGAAAACATGAGGAAGTTAAGGCACTAAACACAAGATTTCAAAGGGCTGCTCAAGAATCCCAAGTCAAATATTATAATGATATGTGCAAAGAGCTGGAGATAGAAAACCAAAAGGAAAGAACATGCTCTATTTTTCTGAAGATTAAGGAATTGGGGAAAGAATTGAAGACTCGAGGGGCCATAGTGGAGGATTCTACAGGGAAAATATTAAATGAGAAAGGAAACATCAAAAGAAGATGGACAGAATATACAGTCATTATACCAAAAAGAATTGGTGCATGACCAACCATTTCAAGAAGTTGCATATGATCAGGAACCAGTGGTACTGAAGTACAAAGTGGAAACTGCCTAGTAGACATTGGGGAAACATAAGGGTCCAGGAATTGATATAATACCAATAGAGATGTTTCAACAAACAGATATAGCATTGGAGGTGCTAACTTGTTTATGTCAAGAGATTTGGAAAACAGCTACCTGTCCAACTGACCAGAAGAGATCCATATTTGTGCCTATTCCCAAGAAAGGAGATCCAACCAAATGTGGAAGCTATCAAACAATATCATTAATATCACATGCAAGCAAAGTTTTGGTAAATTAAAGATCATTCAAAAGTTACTGCAGCAGTATATAGACAGAAAACTGCCAGAAAATCAAGCCAAATTCATAAGAAATCCCTAGTATGGCTTCTTAATTTACAAAAACCCTACAAAGGCAAGGGAAGCACTGACCACTACATAAGGCATTTGTCTCAGAGGGAACTTACATTGATATTCATATCCCAGGTGACAGGGAAGCATAAGGGTAGGAAATAGGTGGCTACAGAGGCTTCTTAATTCCTGTTCTTCCTGCCTATCACCCTGTAACAGCACTTAGCTGAGGTCATGCAACTACTAAATGGTAGAGTCCACTTTGAACTTATTGGGGAACATTTCAGTAATTTCTCATTGGTTATCAATGAGAACTAGAACAAATGGTCACAGACTTCTAGATCCATGTTCATTGTATGAAATGTTGGATTTTTATTAACTTGGCTTTAATATTAAAATTAATACCTATGTGCAGTAAGAAAAAAATAAACACACAAAAAAATGTAAATACCTCTCTTCATTTTTATGGTTCCAACTTCTCAACATAAATAGTTTCTGGGATGTATTCCAGAAAGTGCTTTTATACATGTAGTGATACCATATAAAATATTGATAAATATATATTCTTTTCTATAAGTGGAAACAGACTATGTATACTATTCTGCCTCCATATTTTTCATTTAATAAGTTATTCATATCTTTCCAATATGAATATATATATATTCATGTATATATACATATATATACACACACACACACACACATATATATATATATATATATATATATATATATATATATATATATATAAAATCACTTATTTTGTTTATGGCTACAAAATATTTTTTTATTTGCCCAGTCTCTCTAGTGATGGCAATTTCATTGTTTACTATTTTAACTATGACTATGTTGACACACATGCATTAATTAGTCTTACATTGCTGGAAGTAGAATTTGAGGGATCAACCTATCAGCATACCCAGGGTTCCTTGTGTTTGGCCACACTGTACTGCCATTTTCTTCCATAGGACTATTGGTGGATCACCTTTGGGAAAAAATTAAGAAACTCTTATGGCTGAAGTGCCAGACTGACTCCAGGTTAGCCTTTTCATCTTGGCCCAGCTTGGCGAGGCAGAAAGTTTCCACATCAGCTGTGGGTATTTTGTTCTGAGGACTAAATGAAGCAAATGTTCTACCTTTAATTCCCACCAGGGAACTTAAGCAGATATTTACAAGCCCAAATTGCTCATGTCTCATTCATCTCCCCCGCTCACTTGAGCTCTCTCAGCCAACCAGTAACTTCAGTGTCTCAAAGGGTGCAAATGATATTGCTTCCCTTTAATCCTTCTTTCTACTTGCTCTGAGGCATTGTTCTGAAAATGCAGGTACCTGAAATGCATACCCTGAACTATGAATTTTCTAGTGTACTAAGTTGTTCAATGATTTTTCAGATGATGCAATTAGAAAGGGAGAAATGGTTTAAAGTCATGATTAATGACACTGTGTCCCTGGCTGCTTTACTTCCTCAGCTCATCACTGTAAGTAATTACCTGCCTGATCCTGGACAAGTCCTTCTATTTGGCTCAAGTCAGCTATTGATCATTTATTTAAGAATTGCATACTCCAGGGAGGGTGAAAAAAAAACTTCTCTGAATTAATTTTTTGAGCCCACTGTGGTCATGAATAAATATCTTTCATTTCAGACAATTTACATCAGCAACTGCTTAGCTGTGGGAATTTGTTTACCACTTCTGACTCGCTCCTTTGAAAATTGGTTTTATAACCACTCTTTAAATGGCAGTTTTAAATTGACATATTACATTTTCAAAGTTGTATTTGACTTATTGTTCCTTGCCGGTGATGTAACACAATGCTTTGACAGGCATATACTGGTGTTCTGGTTATAAGACTGGAAGGCTTCCAACACTTGGTTGTTGTGTTAGGTGCCATTGATTCAGGTCCCACTCATAGCCACCCTCATAGGGTTTTCAATGGCTGATTGTTTGGGGATTGTTTTAGGATCAGACTGCCATATCCTTCTCTCAATTTTGCAGTGCTGGGGATCAAACCCAGATGCTCAGATAGTATGGAGCAGCATTCTACCAAATTAGCTAAATGCCTGCACCTGGTTGTTGGTCGCACACCCTTATCTCATAGCTTAGAACTCCTTTTAATAGTTTTCATAACTGGAAGATGTAGGCCTGTGGTGCTTTTTGAGCAAACATATTTTGAAAAATAAGCAAAAAAAAAAGCAAAACCCAAGAATGAAGTTTTTGTAACAGTTTGTTCACTGAAGCTTCCTCAATGAGAATTTTTACGAGTACTGAGTGTAGTATTAAAATACTTCTAATAATTAAAAAATATTTCTACATGTGCATTCTAAGAAAACTTGCTTTGAGAAAAAGTCTTCTTTATAGTATAATAGTCTGTATGTGTGTGTGTGCATATGTACATGTGTATGTTTCTGTTTTGAATCAAGTGATCTTTGTTGTTGCTGTTAGGTGTCATCAAGTTGAGTCCAACTCAGCAACCCTATGTACAACAGAACAAAACACTCCCCATACTGTGCCATGCCTGGCACTATGGCAGTGCTTCTCTGCTATTCATAGGGTTTTTGATGGCTGGTTGTTTTGAGATTGTTTCGGGAGTGGCCTGCCAGGTCCTTCTCCCATTTTTTGTGCTGCTAAGGTTCAATCTTAGGGCCTCAGAGAGTACAGAGCAGCTCTCTACCAACTGAACTAAACACCAGCCCCAGGTGGTCTTAGTGTTAGCATATTCCTGCTAATTTGCAAGCATTTTTAAATTATTTATTCCTCAGTGCTAACAACTTCCTGAGGTTTTAAAACAATATTTTCAGACAAGGGATTTGCTGCTACTTAGAAACATAATTTTGCACCACCACTTAACAAGCAGGCCAGAAATTTCCCTGTATGTGCTCTGTTCAGATTAGTTCAAGCAGGCGTAGTGGCCAACCCTGAATGTAGCACTGGAATTTAATGAAAGTCACATTTAACACTGAGACACTATGGGTAAGGTACAACACAGTGTTCCCAAAGTTATGCATCTGAGATTTCCCAGCACAATCCAGACTTCTATAGTCTGATGGTTACTGAAGCTCAGTCTTTAATAATTGAACTGTATCTTATGTGTTTGAGGAGCCAGTTTTCTGGAGTTCCTTCCCCTTAAACTTTGGAGTCTCTGAGGTGACAGCCAGAATTCTATTAAGATATTGTTCTATAGGAAAAGCAATATTGAAAATGTACTTGTGGAGTTTCTAAGAGCATGGTTCTGAGGCAGGGCTTGGCAGCTGAGGGGTAGCCTGGCTTAGGATACAGGCACAGCCAAGAACCAGCAATATGGCCATCACTGCCTCTTGTTGGCCTCTTTGCTACCCTGAAGAGTTCAAGTTTGCCAATCTCAAAATCTCAGGAATGTGATCAAGACTCCAGTCTTCTGTGGTCTCAGAAGAGTGATTTATAAGCTAGAGAGGAAATGATAAAGCTAGCATTTTATTTTCTTCTTGGCCCCACAAGGAAAATTATATGATAACCATTAATGTTCAAAGTCCATACAATCTTGTACATTTTGGGGGGAGGAGATGGTATAGACTAGAGAGAACATTCCTAGTATTAACTTGAATTTTCCTCTGATTTCAGACTGAGGATGAGGCAGGAAAAACCATGCCTTCTAAGAAAACTCTTAAGACTAATTTTTAATAAACATTTTCATGATTTGGCATATAAAAAGCAGGACTAAAATATGGTATCAAAATAGTTAAAAACAGGTCCCCAGATTCCGGGAGGAAATCAAGACTGTGACAAGAAAATCCAGTGAGTGTAAATGTGTAAATCACCCTCACTGAAGAGAGTGAGTAGAAAAGCTGATGACCTGAGTAACTTGGAAATGAATGGAGTCTATAACACTAAAGGGCTGGGATTTAGCTCAGTTGGTAGAGTGCTGCGCTGCAGTCTCTGAGGTCCTGGGTTCAATTTCCAGCACCGCATAAATGGGAGAAGGGCCTGGCAATCCACTCCCAAGGCAATCCCAAAACAGTCAGCCATTGAAAACCCCATGAGGGTCACTATGAGTTGGATACCAACTCGAAGGCACCCAACAATAACACTAAAGGCAAAAGGAACTGCATATAAATACTGTACTCAAGTTGATAAAGTTATTTCCCATGGGAGTACAGATTCTGAATTCTGATACTATATGTATACTTGAAGAATTAAGTGCTTCATTTTTTATAGATAAACAAGGTAGAGGAGGCTAGAGTGATGCGGGCGATAATGGATCATACTTGGAGACATTAATAAGAACTCATTTTGCCTGATATAGAGAGTTGAATGTAGAAATATATATATATGTACACACATATGTATGCCTGGGTTAGTATATATACACACATATTTATCTGTAATATCATATGAAAAGACCTAAAAGAAGTGGCACCACAAGAACAATGGAATTATTTAGCACTCAAATCTTGGTTTCTAGTATGGTTCTCCAATAAAGGAAACTAGAGTTTTTTACAGATACAGCTCATTGTAGTTCTAATGCTGGAAATCTTTAGGATGATTCTGAAACATCTTACAGTTCCAGTAAGTAAAGAAACTCAAAAAACTCCAAAACAATAAAGATATATCAAAGAGAATAAGAACTAACTGAAATATTACTCAACTAATCAATCTGCCTGCAGCCATAGCCCTGTGGCATCCGATCCCGTCAGATCTCAGAAACTAAGCAGGGTCGGGCCTGGTTAGTACCTGGATGGGAGACTGCCTGGGAACACCAGAAGCTGTAGGCTTGGGAGAAGGACCTGGCAACCCCCTCCCAAAAATCAATCTGCCATTGAAAACCCTATGCACAGCAGAGAAGCACTGATAATAGTGTTTCCACTGTTGTACAGAGGGTCGCTATGAGTTGGATACCAACTCGACGGCACCTAACAACAACAACAACAACAATCAAGCTAGGAAAATTCAAGTAACAAAGAAAGTAGTATTGGATTATAACCCAAAATGTGTAATAAATATCCACTGAGTCTGTTCTGATACAAATTATTGAATAAGTAAATGGGATAAAGATAAATATCCCATGCAAAAACTCCAAAGAATTTGTTAAGGAGGGGGAGAATAATTCAAGTGTGGGTTATGCATAGTAAGTTCCTTTCAAGGAGTTCAGAATAGAAAGGGGCTAAATAGCGAATAACTTTATAGTGGAGAAATCTGAAAACTGCTACCTCAGCCAGGCGATCAAGGTCAACGTTAATAA
The DNA here is from genome assembly GCA_007922755.1 of Pedetes capensis. Taxonomy (NCBI): domain Eukaryota; kingdom Metazoa; phylum Chordata; class Mammalia; order Rodentia; family Pedetidae; genus Pedetes; species Pedetes capensis. The sequence goes on along the minus strand of VMDO01014317.1, from coordinate 14,314 downwards.
TAATGTCATGTTGATATGAGGAAAATAGCATTTTACGTCTATGTTCTTCATCCTCCAAACATATAACCCCAACTCAATCCTAAGAAAAAGAGAAGAAAAATTTAATAGAGGGGCATCCTATGATAAATCTGACCAGTATTTCTCAAAATAATTGAAGTCATCAACAATAAGGAAATTCTTAGAAACTGTCACAACCAAGAGAAAAGCAAAGGAGAAACTAAACTAAATGTAATGTGGTATCCTAGATGAGATCATAAAACAGAAAAGAGACATTAGGTGAAAACTAAGGAAATATGAATAAAATGTGGACTTCAGTTGATAATGAGTATCAATATTCATTAATTATAACAAGTGTATCATACTAATGTAAGATGTTAATAACAGGGAAAATGGTATGCAGGGTAGTATATGAGAACTTGCTATGGTATCTTCTCAATTTTTCTGTATGTCTGTTATAAAAATAGCCTATCCAAAGAAAATACAATTTTAATGCCTAAAAGGACCAAGTCTAATTTTCATTTGTGTCCATGTCCATCTTTGTACAGTTGGAGCTCACTCCATATTGCCTCATTCAGGGGTATTGGCTCTTGGAACCTCAACATCTTACCCTAGCTAGTCACCATGGACAAGGGCCAAGAAGGATACATCCTGTGCTTGCAAAGCTTTCTGGAAAGTGACTGTCATTTCTCCTCACAGGTCACTGGGCAGAGTGAATCACATTACCATACCTAATTTCCAGGGGGCTGATTAGTGCAATTCCTCATATTCCCAGAAGGAAGAGAACCATACATAGTTGGTCCTGATGACCAGCAAATTATTGCATGGCCTTTTCAGTGGAGTTCAGCAGTTTCTACTTGCTGAAAACATAGCCTCACCAACCCCTACCTCCCCTTAACACCCACTCCCTGATCTTTAGGATACAAGGTGGAGGATATAGTTCCTGCCTTAAGAAACCTACGTTTTGGTTGGGAAAAATGAAATAATAATGCAATGACTCAGGAGATTTCTAAAAGCTGTTTAAAACTGCATTAAGTGATGGCCATGACTTACTATGTATACTGTATTCTCACAGAAGAGAATTCCCATTAGGCTGGGCAGGTGAAGCTTCTTGACAGGCAGGCTTTACAAAAGAGGTGAGACTGATCAATGTACTGAGAGAAGGAAATGACTTGAGAAGATTCCAGGAGACCGACAGCAGGATTCCATCATGGCAGATAGAAAAAGATAGCAAAATTGTTCCACTCAAAAAAATTTGTTCCACTCATACATCAGGCTTTGAAGAGGTTGGACTACAAATACCTAGCCTGCATCTGGACCATGTGTGGCACAGAGGATGGGTCCTCAAAGGATTGTGTTGGCTTGAATAACATTTGGAAATAATGAGTATGCCAGGTGATAATGATCTGTATGGGCAGGTTGAACCAGAGTATAGAGTGCCATGAATGATGGACCAGGAAATTTAGCCCATAGCTAATAGTAAATAGGATGCTGCTTTTCCACTGAAAGGGAAGATATTTATTGAATCTTTGTGTAAAACGTAGTACTACATTCTGTGGGTATAAAGGTTTTGCCTCTATCCCTTTTCCTGAGGCTTCAAAGATCAATCTCTTTGAATGGGATGTGGAATTCATTGAAGTCAGATTAACAAAGAGTATTTAATAATGCCCTTCAAGGTAGAAGAAAAAATGGAAATCTTCGTAGGCAGAATAAGAGCCTCCCAAAGATGTCCATGTCCTGTTCCATGTAATCAGAGAATATGTTAGGTTATGTGAGAAAGAGAAATTGAATATGCAGAAGATATTAAGATTGCTGATCAGCTGTAAGGAGACTAAATAGTTGGGTCAAATGAAATCACAAGGATCCTTCAAAAGTGGAAGAGGGGAGCAGAAGAGAGTCAGTGACCGACATGACTAAGGAGGAATGGTCTGTGATTCAACATTGCTAACTTTGAAGATGGAGTAACAGGGCCATGGATCATATGTATGGCCTCTAGAGCTAGAAGAGGTTAAAGAAACATTCTCCCTGAGAGCCTGCCAAGTCCTTGTTTTTAGCCCCAGAAAACCCTTGTTGAACTTTTAACCTACTGAATTGTATAAAAATAAATGTATATTCTCTCCAGCCACTAAACTTATGCTGATTTATTACAGCAATGGGAAACTAATACAGAGACTGTCAGCTTAATAATACACAGGAACTGTGCAAAGAAGGGGCTCATCTCAGCCATGCAAAATGGCCGAACATCTTGTAGATGTCAGATCATTTAGCCACTTAACAGATGTTCCAGCCTCTAATATTCCCTTCATGTCCACTCACCAATTAAAAGAGCTATGGATTAGATAAGAGGGGAGCAGAAGAATTAAAGGGACATAGGAAACATGGGAACACAGGAGATAATTAAGAAATGTTCTAAAAGGGTATTATTCTTGGTAACTCTGAGGGAGCAGCCATGCCGAATGTCCACGAAAGCTGAGATTGAAGTCCAAGTCCTTTTAAGTATCTAGTGATAAGTTGAATAAAGAAGAGGAATGGCTTCTAATGTACTTTCTCCCCCCAGACTCCAAAACATTTGAAACATGAAGTTTGAATCTCAAATACTGTTTTTGGACATCCTTCTTCTGAACTACATTGATGTGTAGGAGCAACTAATTGTAAAGGTATTTAACTTAAGTTTTACATATATTATTCTGTTTAATTCTCATAGCAACTCCCTAAAATAAGTATTGTTATTCCTATGTTGTTGTTGAATAGATGGGGTACCAAGAATTGGGGTGACTTGTCTAAGTTCACACAGCTAGCAAGTGGAGTGACTCAGATTCAAATCTGTATCTGTCTGATTCCTAATTTCATTTTTTTTTTTTACCCAAGCTCTCATGTCCAAAATGGTGAATTAGACAAATGGTAGGTGGCTGAAATAGGATGGAGGGCCAGAAGAGAAGCTATGGCAGTGGGGTGGTTGTGGTGCAGAGAGCTCAATTGGAGTGGTAGTGTTGAAATGGACTGGAAGGGAAGGAAGTGAGACACTTATAAAGTAGCACTGATGGCACTTGGCACTGATTGGCAATGGAGGGATAAGAGAGGAGGAGTCTCAGCTGCAGCAAGGTATTGTAGCCCATTTCAGAATGTCATGTTTTCTAATGGACCTCCAGAGATGTGATAGATTCTTTTAGGAAAGAAATAGTTTAAAGATGATTGAAAGCCAGTGGGTACTATCTGTCTCTGAGAGGCAGCACCCAACATTGGTGGTGCGATACTTTTCTTTGATTATTTTTTAAGCAAATGTTTTACTTATTCACCTTCCCACTGATTATCCTAATGCCTGTTGTACAGATGGATATTAAGGGAGTTCTTTTCTCCCTTCATGTCAGATTATATGTTGTTGTTGTTATTATGTGCCGTCAAGTTGGTGTCCAACTCATAGTGACCCTACATAGAACAGGTGAAACAGTATTGTTAGTGCTTCTCTGCTATTCATAGGGTTTTCAATGGCTGATTTTTTTGAGGAGGGAGTGGGTTTCTGGGTCCTTCTCCCAGATGATAGGTTAGTTGTTAGGTGCCATCGAGTCCTTAAAGTCCTAGTGCTTTGAGGGGACTCAGATTTGAGAATACTCACTTCTCCTCTTTTCCAAGTTTATTCTGTGTTTTCTAATGCCTCACAAATAAGTCAAAGAAAGGAAATAATTGTATTTCAAAACGCACTTCAGTATCAAAGGCTGCCATTTATCCTTTCTCATTTTAGTTGAAGTGATTAATATTCAAGTTGGTGCTGTGTAAAAGATTAAGCTTACTGTGTATTTTCCAGCCATTTATGCTAATTGTAGTCTCATTTGTATTGAAAGATTCATGAAAGTATCAAGAGACACTTTATATTGAATTAAAAACTATTGCACTGGGTGTTTCAAGGTTCAGAAAAGAACAATTATTAAAATATATTATTTAATTAAACATAGAAGTCTATACCTAACTCCAAAAGTTTAGAGTATAAATAAAAGTGCTACTAGATAGAATGGGTACTCCAAATCTGACAGTTGTGGCAACCTATATTTTATGTGTAGTTGGGGAAGGAAGGCACAGGGAGTAGAGAGATACTGTCAAGAGATGGGAGAAAAATTCTGGCTTGTTCTGTCTCCCCATTCCCTAGTAGGGAAAAACACCTCTGATCAGGAAAGAAGCCCTCAGAAATTTAATATCTAATATTTTCCTGAGCTAGTCAGTGAACTTTCAGATATCCATTATCTATTCAGCTAGACAGCTACCTGCCATTGTTTGTTCCAAGAAGAAAATAACATGCCAGAAAAGAGGACCTGAATGAAAGGTTCTTAATTGACAGCAGATTTTCTTGACTCAAATTTCCCCTCTCTTCGAAGACACAAGCCAATTAAGTCCGTCCTCCCAATAATCAGCACTGACCCTGACTTAAGCTTCCACTTCAACTCTGACTGTTCATCACTATGGTGGGTTTTTAACTCACCTGTGCTCCTTGTTTTGCTTTAGCCTTGTTGAGCTAAAGCAGCCAGGAAGTCTAGAGTCAACTGGCAAGTTCACAGCTACCTGGCATGGAGCCTTGGCCTCTTGGTTCTGAGTACATTAGATGTGTGCTGCCTGCTGCTTTCTGTTTCCTGGCTTGGCTAGAGCCTTGTAGAACACATGTTATGTAAGAGTGGAAAATAGCTAGGAGGAAGGAAAAATAGATTGCATTATTTTCAAAACCTCTAACCAAAAGTTTTGTTTGCTGTCTAAATAAAGCTGCCTGCTCTAAGGCACCTGGAAATTTGGCATTTAAGATGCATATTCTAGAAGCCAATTGCCTCAGGAGACTGTCACGTTTGAGGAATAGATTTTCCCCAAGCCAAAGTGTCTAGCATGCAGTGGTAGATCTCTATAAATACTGAAAGAAACTTAGGTGTGATCATCGTCTCTAGAGGAATCTCACTATTGGCAAGGGAGGGGGTTTCTTCAACATTTAGCAGGTATATCTGAAAACTCCTCAACCTGAGGACTTATGAGAACTTGGTGTGATCACTGCTGGCCTAGTCTCTCAAAAGGCATTCAGTTGGAGTGGCTTTGTCTTTTGCTACGCCTTGTTCAATAGAGGTTGAGCACCCATGCTGCCCAGGTGCTGTTTCAGACATTCCGATCATGGATCACAATACATCTCTGTCCTTGAAGATTACTGAGTTTGTGAGTCAAGTACTCTGATGAGGAACGTATTGATGGACGCTTTCCCTGAGCTCCGGTTTTCTGCACTAGGCACTATGAGGACTACAGGAGGAAGCAAGTACTTACAATTTACTGAGGTTACAAAACATAGAGCCATGAAGAACAAGGGCCAGTTTAATGCTGGTGTATTTTGTTTGGTGAAGGGGCTCAGAAGGTATCAGAGAACTGCAGAGCAGAAGTTGAAGATGCACAAAGGTGAAGACAATGAGTCAGGGAGGCCTTCAGAAGAATTCCCTTCTTTTTGTAAGACTAGTACTTCCACCTTTGATTTGAGTATCCGTATTCCTTCTGTTGTACACAGGTCACTATGAATTGGACCTGACTCCATAGCACCTAACAACAACAAATTCCTCCTTCTCAGAAACTTTACACTATCAGTTATGCCTTCTCCCTCCTGGCTATTTAATTGCTGCCTTGAAACTGGGATTTTTCCCATCAACACTTCAGCACCTTTTAGCCATCCTACTAGGAATGAGAAGAAGAAAGGATGGAGAGAGGCAAGAAGAAACCAAGAAAACCATCCCCTCAACCTTCTCCAGCCACTAGCCCATCCACCCCTTCCCACCTCAGTCATATTTCTTGACCAATGCTCTAAACTATGTCGGCCCTGCTCATCCCTCAAAACTACCCTTGCTAAGGTCAACAGGGATCGCTGCATGTTAAATCCTGTTCTTCATTTCTCATTGTGCTTTAGCTTCCAGCAGCAATCGATGTGGACCATCCTTCTTTCTTTCATATGTAGTGGTTTTAAAACATGACCCCAACATTTGTTCATACTCCTCTCATCGGAGAGGCTGGGCCCATGTGTCCTTTTTTTGAATCTAGATGGTCTTATGACTGCTTCCATCAACAGACTGTGGTAGAACTGTGACTGTCTGACTTCTGAGCTGGGTAACAATAGGCTGTACTGGTTTTGTGTTTGTGAGTTTTGATAACACTTGCTCTGGGGAAAACCAGCCAAAATTTAAGATTAATCATCTTGAGATCCCCATGTGGAGAGGTCCTGTGTGTCCAGCTGAGGCCCCAGCTGAGCACCCAGATACAACCAGTGCACTGCCAGCTCAGTTAGTGAGCCTTCCTGGGTGTTCTGCCACATGACTGCAGCCCTGGCTGGCATCTGACTGTAACCACATCAGAGATCTCAAGTGAGGACTACTAAACTAAGCCCTTTACAAATTCTCAACCCACAGAGTCATAAGCAAAGTAAAATAATTGTTTTAAGCACCTACATTTTGCAGCTATTTGTTATACAGCAATAGTAACCAAAATATCTGGTTGACATAATAACACATTCTCCCAGTGTTTCTCCCAAACCTCACTCCATTTGCGGTTTCCTGGATTGGTTCTTCCATGCTCCTGTGCAGACAATACAGAAATGGTGTTAGGGCACAGGTACTTCCTTCTGATTGCTTGATTCATGGATCCAGTTTCCCCCTTAGAACTTCAAAAGCACACCACTGGTCTTTTGGTTCCTTCAATACCATGTTTCCTTCTTCCACAGAGCTTCCATACATGTTGTTTGCTCTCTCAGATTGCTCACCATTTCCTTTGCTTACCTCCTTCTCATGCTTCTGACCTGAGATCATGTCTTGAGAAATGGCATATTCTCAGAGAAGCCTTCTGGAGATCAGATTCCTTTGTTTTATGCCCTTGTGGAGCACTTACTTCTGCCTAGAAATGTATACTTACCAGAGTTCCATTTCCTTTTAAACTAAGGCTTGGCTCCACTAGTACATATTGTCATGAGAGCAATAGTAGCATTTGAATTCTACTGACCATTTTCCCTGCAGTGCCTAGTACAGTGCCTGGGCCAGAATAGGCACTCAATTATTATTCCTTGATTGTACACTCAAGTGCAATCTCATTTCTTTCATTCATTCCCTCATTCAACAAGTATTAATCATGATAAAAGCTAATATTCATTTAAGTCCATTATGTGCCAAGCACAAGCCAAGCATTTTGTAAATGCCATCTCATTAATGCCTCATGATAATGCTATGAGGAAAGTATTGTTATCTTCATTTTATACAAGGGAGAATTGAGGCACACAGAGAGGAAGCTCATTATCTAAGGCCACACAGAGCAGAACAAGGAGGTGAGCCCAGGTGTGTCTGGATTCAAATCTCACATTCTTAAGTACTGCTCTTATAAAGAGAAATGAGGACAAGACCTTCTGACGGAGAAGCAAAAAGCTGAAGCTAAGTCACTCCTTCCCTCCACTCATTAGTGGAAAGTAAAGCTTACTGTCCTTGTTGATGAATTTAAAGGTAGAAGAGGCAGTGCAGCGGGAGCACCCTGGGCCCCGAGTGCTTTTCCCAGCACTCAGTGTCCTACAAGGCCTAAGCCTCCTTTTAATTGCCTCCTGGGCTTCCTAGTGAGGACCCAGAGGTAGGGAGAGTTGGGGTCTATGTTAAGGCTCTAGCCTGACTCTTCTGGGGCTTTGGGGATTAATGGAAGTGGGAGACCCATCTGGGGATAACTTACCCATTGTGTTATCAAATGCACCTGCTCATTATTTCATGAGCAAAATGACTCTGGCATGTGATTATTTGCCAACCTTCCCGTAAAAGGACTGTAGAATGATGGGTACAGTAGCCTTGGCTGCCTGGTAACCAAGTGGAATTCAGAATATTTCATTATCCTTCAGTTTTTACATTTATTCTGAACCTAATCATTGTTGCTGCCTCCTACTGCTCAGCGTTGAACAGGCTGACAACTTGTTATAGTTGCATCAGCCTTTTCTGTCACCTAAAGATGTGTGTCAGCTGTGACCTCCTAGAGCTAAAGGGATTAGTAATGAGCAGGAGATGAGTGAGGCTGAACAAAGGGATGGCCTGCCTCTGATTATCAAGTTTGGTGTGTTAGAAATGTCACTCCCCAAGGGCAGACTCTAGTATGGTTTCCTAAGCAGGAGGTGGATTGATTGTGAAAATCTGGTTCCAAACAAATAGAAGAAGAATGCTTTCACATCAATGCAGTGTTTGGCACAAACTTACACACAACCTCACTGGACTCTCCCATTTATTGAAAGGCTTATTACTTTATGATGTCAGACTTATGTCCCCTTCAGAAAGAGCCCTTTCTTTATGTAGTCACCTGCTATGTAAGCAGCCCATTCATATGGAAATTACATAATTTATATCCCAAAGTGGGACAACTCTTTGAGGGTGAAAGGGAACATTAAAATAATTAGTGGCTAGCAATCTATAATGAGTATAAACTGGGACTCTTCTTGGAAAAGTAGGACACAGATAGAGTTAGGCACCCGTGAACACACCAATACACGCCCAGTAACAGTGAAGTGGAAAATATCTCTGCTAGAAGTCCCTGATTTTCAAGAGTAAAGGAAGTCTACGTGGCATAACACGTGGCACTTAAACTGCTTTTTGTTTTTGTAGATCAGCAGCCTTTCAAGTTTGTGCCATGGGATATTGCAGTATTTCCACAGCATCCAACAAAAAGAAAAGAAGGCCATGGATAGCAGCTGAGAGAAGTCTGGGCAGAGCTTCAGGTTATCTTGGTCAAAAGGCCAGGCCAAAGGAAAAGCTGGATGAGAAAGGTGGCCTGGACATGAAAGATCAACTAAACAAACAAAAAAAATTAGCTCAGAATTTCCCCCCAAATGGCCAATCTGTAGACATAGGATTTTTCTATCCTTTCCCATTCAGACTGCTGGATGGCTGAACTGGTACTGCAGTTTATGTTGATAAGCCCTCCAAGTTAAGACTTAAGTGGCATATTCTGAAAGTAAATAGGAGTCTGGTGAACAGAACCAAGGAAAATGCAACCAGTTTGTTTAAAGACAAATATCAAACCTGGGAAAGCAACATAAGATGGGAAAACAGAAAGCTGCAGAGTTTCATAGAACCTTTGACAAAAAGGAGATCATTGCTCTCGAGGAGTTTGGGAAGTGTGCACTCTTGAAACACAGGAAATCAATCAGTTTCAGAACTACAGGTCCTTGATAAGCTTTAAAATATGTTCTCTATAAAAATTAGATGACATTAATAACAATAATAGCCAAAATATTTTACATGTATATTCTCATTTAGACAGGTTATTAGAATTAAAAGAAAACTGAATTTAAATGAATTAAAATTTGAACTATAATTGTAATGGCAGGATTTGAAACTCTCTTAGAAACACCAAACAACTAACTTGATACCTAGGAATAAAATCAAATCTTTGGCACAGAAGAGAATTTCTTTTAAAATGGATAGAAAACAGAGAAAAGGATGCCAATTATCAAACATTGTGATGTCAAAACACATAAAGCAAAAGCTAATTAAAACACAGTGAGGATATGACAGAAAAACAAAAAGGCAGTAGGCAACTTGCCCAAATTTCTTTGCATTTGACAGACTAAAAAGATAAAGTAAATAGAGATTCTGAAAAATAAAAATTTAAGGTTAATTTAATAAATATGTACTGAACTTTATACCCTCCAAAGAATATTCCTTTAAAATTTGAGTTCTAATAAAGCATATACAAAAAGAGTATATATATACATATATATACACATACATATATATACATATGTATATATGTATATGTATATATACATATGTATATATGTATATGTATATATACATATGTATATGTATATATGTGTGTGTGTGTGTGTGTGTGTGTGTGTGTATAAAACCATAAAGAAAGTTCCAGTAATTCCCTTAAATCAGAAATTGGACAGATTATATCATCTACCTACAAAGCAATAATTTTCTACACAAAAGGCAGTTGTTGTAGATATTGTTATATGCTGTGGAGTCTAGTTGAGTCTGACTCATAGCAACCCTCATAGGATTTTCAATGGCTGATTGTTTTGGGATTGCTTTAGGACTGGATTGCCACATCCTTCTCCCATTTTTGTGGTGCTGGGGATTGAACCTAGGTCCTCAGAGAGTGCGGAGCAGCACTCTACCAACTGAGTTAAACCCCAGTCCAAAAAGCAGTAACATGGAAAATTAACAAGAAACATGTACTTTATAAACCTAATTATCTGGAAAAATGTAATATTCTAAATAAATTTTTTGTCAAAGACAAAGGCAAATATGAAGGATATAGAATCTAGAATTGACAATAATATTGTATGTAAATGTATAGCCAATGCTAAACTCAGAGGCAAATTATTCTCCTTAGATACTTTTATTCTTAAGCAAGACAAAAGAAAAATAAGCTAAATACCAAACGTAAGGAATTAGCTAAGAAAAACTATAAACAAACAGTAGGAGATAGGAAAGAGAAATTAATGTATATAAAAGAAAAATAAAGTTTTTACAAGTAAATTTATTTTTTCAGTACTGGGAAATTGAACCCAGGGATTCACACATACTTTCTTGCAAGCCCTCAACCACTGAGCTGTACTCCCAGCCCATTTTTTGTTTTGTATTTTGAGACAGGGCCTCCCTAAATTACACAGGCTGCCTCTGGTCTCAAACTTGTGATCCTCCTGTCTCTGCCTCCCAAATTGCTGGGATTAAAGGCATGTGCCACCATGTGTGGCTCAAATAAAATATTTTAGGCTTCAAGGGAAGTGATACATTTCACAGTACATGAACTGCTACAGACTCTAAAGACATTTCCCCAGTTTATTTTAATAGGTTTAAACCTTCTACTAAAACCTGAGAGTAGGTGTTTTGAGAAGAGATTGACATCAGAATCAGTAGACCAAGAAAGAAAATCTGCCCACACCAGTGGAGAAAGGCATCATCTAATCTACTGAAACCTTAGACAGAACAAAATTCCAGAGAAAGACAAATTTGCTCTCTCCTCTAGGGACATCCATCTTCTCCTGCCCTTGGACATCAGAGCTCTAGGTTCTGTAGCTTTCAGACTCCAAGACTTACACCAGGACACCTCAGATCCTTAGGCTTGACTCATGAACTGATTATAACCCTGGCTTCTCCAGTTCTAAGGCCTTCAGACTCAGCCTGAATTACCCCACCGGTTTTTCTCACTGTCCAGCTGCCAGACTCCATATTGTGGGACTTCTTGGCCTCCACAATCACATGAGCCAATTTCCATAATAAATCCCCTCATACATCTCTTCCCCTTGTATGTCCCCACACAGCCTATTGGTTCTGTTTCTCTGGAGAATCTTGGCTAATGCATGCTTTCAGAGATCAAAGGAGAAGAATGATTTAATAAAACATGTAGCTCAATATGCACTTCTGTTAAACATGGTAAGTTGGGAATTTGAATAAATAGTGCCTTTATAGTGGCAAAAATATTCAACTGAAATCTATAACTCCCATTATATCAATGTTGGAATGAGGTCAGGCTCAGTGGTTCACACCTATAATCCCAGCAACTTGAAAGATGGAAGCAGGAGGATCATGAGTTCAAGGCCAGAGGCAGCCTGCATAACTTAGCGAGAGGCTGTCTCAAGATAAAAAAAAGTTAAAAGGGAGTTGGGGGTTGGAATTTAGTGGTAGAGTGCTTGCAAAGTATCCAGGAGGCTCTGGGTTCAAACACCAAGTACTGCCAAAAAAAAAAAAAAAAAAGTTGGAATGACAGGGATAGCTTCATTGAAGTCAGGAATTTGGGCTATCACATCTATTTAAAATGTGACCTAAGGAGGAAAATATTTGGAAAAGCCATGTCTGATAAAGGACTAATATCCAAAATACACTAACTAAACTCTCCGGAAATCTTAACAAGAAAATGATCTAATTGAAAAATGAGCAAAATATCTGAACAGATATCTCAATATAAAGATAATGTCATGGTTTGAATCTAAAATGTCTCCCAAAGGTCATATGTTATAATGTTTAGTCCCCAGCTGGTGGCACTGTTTGTGGAGGTTATGGAAACTGGGAGGTGGGTCCAAAACTTTAAGATCATTGGGGGCGGGCCTTTGAATATTTTTACTCCACCTGCAATTCCAGTTGCTTTCTCTGCTCTCTGCTCCTGCTCTGCCAAGATGTGATGTAAGGTTCTTTGCCACAGGCCCTGCTACCATGCCATATGCTTGCCCTACCTACATGGATGGAAGTCCTTTAACCATCAGCTTCCAATAAATCTCCCTATATATTTGCTTTGATCAGTTTCTCTGTCACAGTGGTGTACCAGCTGACTGGTACAAATAATATATGATTTTCAAATAAATAAATGAAAAAGTGCTCACCATAATACATCATTATAGTAGTATACATTTTTTAATTAAGTATTTTGATTGTACATATTTATGGAGCACAGAGCAATAATTCAGTTCATATATACACTGTGCAATTATCAAATCATGATTGTTGAGACTTCCATATCCTTAAACATTTTATAAAATATTTTTTGATCAACATGCAGCGACAGCTGCCCTTACTATCAGGTAGAGCATAGATCTTTTTTATTTTTTTAATTGCATATAGGGAACCCGAAAGGAAGCACAAGGTTTTTGCTTGTTTGTTTATTTGTTTGCTTTGGCAGTACTAGGGGGTTGAGCCCAGGGCCACCTCTACTACTCAGCTGTCTGCCCAGCCCTGCTTTTTATTTTTATTTTGAGACAGGATCTAAGTTGCACAATCCTCAAACTCATGGATCCTCTTGCCTTAGCCTTGCAAGTCACTGAGCACCACTGTGCCCAGCTGAGAAGTATAATTTAATATTGTGATATAGGTATTAGAATGGTTAAGATCTAAATCACTGACAAAAACAAATTCTGGTGAGAATGTAGAGTAGCAGAAACTCTTGTGTATTTCTAATGGGAATAAAAGTGATAGAGCCACTTTGGAAGACATTTTAGCAGTTACTTACAAGACAACATAAAGCTAAACATTACATAAATTCAGCAATTCATATCCCTGTTGTTGTTGTTAGGTGCTGTTGAGTTGGTGTCCAACTCACAGCCACCCTGCATAAAACAGGTGAAACACTATTGTCAGTGTTTCTCTGCTATTCACAGGGTTTTTGGGAGTGGGTTTCCAGGTCCTTCTCCTAAGCCTACAGTATCTGGTGTTCCAATGTGGTCTCCCATGCAAATATTAACTAGGCCTGATCCTGCTTAGCTTCCAAGATCTGACAGGATCCGTCACCACAGTGCTATGATTGCAGGCATCATATCCCTGGTATTCACTAAAATGAGTTAAAAACTTACTTCCATGTAAACTTTGTACACAAGTGAGTACAGCAGCTCTATTCAAAATTACCCCAACTTTGAACCAACTAAAATATCCTTATATAGGTGAATGGATAAACTGTGGTACATCCATAAAATGAAAATTATTCAGCACTCAAAAGAAATGAGATTACACACCCACACACCCACACCCCCCACACACACAGAGCGAGAGCGAGAGCGAGAGCGAGAGCGAGAGAGAGAGAGAGAGAGAGAGAGAGAGAATTACTAATGGAAGAAAGCAAATCTGAAAAGGATACCTGCTAGATGTTTTCAGCTAAATGACATTTTGGAAAAGACTATGGGGAGAGTAAAAAGATCAGTGGTTGTCTAGGACTTAGCGAAAGAAGGGAGGGATGAACAGGTGGAGCAAATAAGGATTTTAGGACATGAAAAACTGTTGTATGACACTATAATGGTGGTTACATGACATTACACATTTCCTTAAAACCCACAGAATTTAAACACACTGAACCCTAATGTAAAATATGGATTTTGGTTGATCTGGCTAAGTTAATGTTGGTTCATTGTATATAACAAATATGTTACACTGATGCAGATGCTGAGTGTGTGTGTGTGTGTGTGTGTGTGTGTGTGTGTGTGTGTTGGGAGAAGAAGTGTATGCGAGAATTCTCTTTACTTTCCTCTCAATTTTTCTATGAATCTAAAATAGCTCTTCAAACTGAAGTCACTTAGCTTAAAAACAAAATGATCCTAGAAATTCTACTAATATAGTAAGAATTTAAAAAATCATCATATCATAAACAAGATTCAAAATCATCCTTGTTTTTAAATGATGGTCTTCCTAGAAAACACAAAAAGAATCAAACTGAAAAAAATTAATATGGGTACAGAAAGTAGATGAGTTATAAAATATTTACATAGAAGTCTCTTCACTATATACTAGCTAACATGTTAAAACTAGAAAAATCACACACTAAATTTTTACCAAATTAAAAATTTCATGCACAGTGATTACTAAAAAAT
>VMDO01014316.1:0-54972 GCA_007922755.1 Pedetes capensis | reverse complement strand
ATCCGAGAAGCTGGACTTTATGAGGAAGAACGTGGCATCAAGATTGGAGGAAGACTCATTAACAACCTGCGTTATGCAGATGACACCACTTTGCTTGCTGAAAATGAAGAGGATTTAAAACATTTACTGATGAAGATCAAAGATCATAGCCTTCAATATGGGTTATGACTAAACATCAACAAAACAAAAATCCTTATGAGTGGCTCAGCACGCAACTTCACATTAAATGGAGAAAAGATTGAGGTTGTCCAAGATTTTACTTTGCTTGGCTCTATAATCAACACCCGTGGAAGAAGCAGTCAAGAAATCCAAAGACGCATTGCTCTAGGAAAAGCTCTGGCAAAAGATCTCTTTAGAGTATTGAAAAGCAAAGATGTCACATTGAAGACGAAGGTGCGTCTGACTCATGCCATGGTATTTTCAGTGGCATCATATGGTTGTGAAAGCTGGACATTGAACAAGAGAGACAGAAAAAGAATTGATGCTTTTGAATTGTGGTGCTGGAGATGTCTATTGAATATACCATGAACTGCCAAAAGAACCAACAGATCTGTCCTAGAAGAAGTACAACCAGAGTGCTCCTTGGAAGCAAAAATGGCCAAACTGCGTCTTACATATTTCGGACATGTAGTCAGGAGAGAACAATCCCCGGAGAAAGACATCATGTTTGGAAGAGTGACAGGTCAACGCAAAAGAGGAAAACCCTCCACCAGATGGATTAACACAGTGTCTGCAACAATGGGCTTAAACATAAATAAGATTGTTTGCCTGGCGCAGAATCGGCAAGTGTTTCGATCTGCTTTACATAGTGTTGCTATGAGTCGGACTCGACTCGACGGCACTTAACAGCAACAACAACAACATACCCTAAACATCAATGAATTACCATTAAAACACATGCACACTTTGGACTTTTGGTGATATGTCCATGAAGGTTTGTCAATTGTAGTCAGTGTACCTTTCTGGCAGGGGGAATTAGTAATGGAGGAGGCTATGCATGTCTGGGGGTAAGACGTATATGGGAAATTTCTGTACTTTCTGCTCATTATTGCTTTGCACATAAAACTATCAAAAATAATGTCTTTTAAAATAACAAACATATGTATATATTTATTTATGATTCTCTTCAAGTATAAGGAAATAATAAATCCTTCCCATAATTTCCTAAATTTTAGCCATCTCTAAAAGTAATGATACTTTCTACATCTTGGAGCACTCAGTGAGTTTTTCAACATAATATAACACAGTTGTTTTCTTTTGTTTCCAAGAACCATAGATCATGTTGTTCCATGGCCCATTGGTCAGATGCCTCACTGTTCTCTGTTGGAACACACCTCCAGCAGGGGTAAGCTTGGCCTGATAGGAGCATAGCAGCCACAGAAACTGATCCTGGGAAACAACCTTTAATATACTCTCATAAGTAAGCCCAGAGGAATGTGCTGGGCAGTTACCCATGTAAGGACAAAGGCCTGAGGCTGGAGTCTTAGCACAGTACAAATGGACCAGAAAGATATAAAGATGTCTACAGCAAGGACAAAGGGAACTTCTAGAAGGCAATGGAGGGAGTCTCAACCTGTCAGTTGCTAACTTTGGCATTAGAGCCTTCCCTGGGTTTTGATAGCCTGTGCAGCTGTCTTCATGCAGTCAGATTCATGCCTGATGACTTACATTACAGAGCCATAGCCAACATGGTCACCCTGGTGACAACCACACAGTCCATAATAGAAATACCTGGCTCTACTCAAGGTAAGAGTAACAATAACAGAATAACTGTTCAGGAGACTTCAGAGAGGTTTTAAAATTGTGCTTATACACTTTGAAAACATGCTTTTCAGATATAAATGCAAAGGCTGAGAGTTTCCGTGAAAGGAGACAGGTGCCCTTCCTCTGGTCTTTCAGCCTTCCTTTCTGACTAGTGGTGCATGTTGCCTCCTACCCATCACTGACCACAAAGCTCCCCCATCAGTATCACTCTTCTTTCTCTTCTCCATGTTGCCCTCCTTTCAGGTCCACATCAAGGCCTGCCTCCTTAAGGCCCCTTACAAGATCAATTCTTGCTCCCCTAACCTCCAGAATTCCCTAAGGGTGGTTATGTCAGGGGAACTCAACACAAATCCAAAGCCACTATTTTAATTTTTAATAGTTATATGTCCTTTGAGTCATATGAAACTAATGTTTCTGTGAACTTAAAAAATGGTCAAATATCAACAGTTTCAAATAGATCAACCTCATATGTTAGAAACAGATTTAAAAACAAAACTATAGGATTTCACTGATATTACTAAATAGGATGACATGAAAATGACTACTTTATTGAGTCATGTATAAATAAGTAAATAAATATTTTGGCAGCATAGGTAGAGCAACATTGATAAGCTTGTATACAGTATGGACTCTAAACAATTTGCATTCTGACAATCAGATCTCTATATGTTCCCTTAACATGTCTCATTTTTTGTGTACTTTTTGTTTTTGTTTTTTAATATCTATGTATTTGTGCTTTTCTTCAACTAGTTTTCCAGACATTTAGAGGCAAGGGGAAATTTGAACTTGGCAACCTCTTAGCATACTATCCCCCTACAGCAGACAGGAGCACTCTGGTTGCACTTCTTCTAGGACAGATCTGTTGGTTCTTTTGGCAGTCCATGGTATATTCAATAGACATCTCCAGCACCACAATTCAAAAGCATCAATTCTTTTTCTGTCTCTCTTGTTCAATGTCCAGCTTTCACAACCATATGATGCCACTGAAAATACCATGGCAAGAATCAGACGCACCTTCATCTTCAATGTGACATCTTTGCTTTTCAATACTCTAAAGAGATCTTGGGGCTGGGATTTAGCTCAGTTGGTAGAGCACTGTGCTGCAGTCTCTGAGGTCCCGAGTTCAATTCCCAGCACTGCAAAAAAAATGGGAGAAGGACCTGGCAATCCACTCCCAAGCAATCCTGAAACAGTCAGCCATTGAAAACCCTATGAGGGTCGCTATGAGTCGGATACCGACTTGACGGCACCTAACAACAACAAGAACAAAGAGATCTTTTGCCACAGCTTTTCCTAGAGCAATGTGTCTTTTGATTTCTTGACTGCTGCTTCCATGGGTGTTGGTTATAGAGCCACGCAAAGCAAAATCCTGGACAACCTCAATCTTTTCTCCATTTATTGTGAAGTTGCTTGCTGACCCAGTTGTAAGGTTTTCCTGCGTCTTACATATTTCGGACATGTAGTCAGGAGAGATCAATCCCTGGAGAAGGACATCATGTTTGGGAGAGTGGCAGGTCAACGCAAAAGAGGAAAACCCTCCACCAGATGGAATGACACAATGTCTGCAATAATGAGATTAAACGATAAGATCTCGTTTGCCTGGCACAGAATCGGCAAGTGTTTCCATCTACTGTACATAGGGTCGCTATGAGTCAGACTCGACTCGACAGCACTTAACAACAACAACAACAGCAGACAGACTCATGATAATGATTTGTCTGATCACTTGTAGTGATATTGTCTCACCAGCAAATACTGTTTGTTTTCCTTCACGGTGATTCTAGAACTGGAAACTGATGGGCCATGCCATGGAGCATGCTGTTCTGGCCAGGAAGCCTACCACCTGAAGCAGTGTGAAACACAGGACTCCTCTGTGGCACCACAGAAGAATTTACCTCATCACTGTACAGTGTTCAGAGGTAGGGTGGTCCATTGGACAGAACATGGGTTGGCCATTTGGGCTCATTCTATTTTGCCACATAATGTGCATAGTCCCATCCACTTCTCAACCATACCTGGCAATGACATCAAGAGGCACAAAAGAAGAGGCTATAGGTAGCCAGTTCCTCCTGTGATATCTTGTTGGCACCTGTCTTCTCTGTCCCTACTGCAACCAGCATTAGGCTCTTTTTACTACCATCCTTTTATAAAAATGATGCAGGAGACTTTGGATATATAGAGGGATAATTATGACTTATGTTCTTCAAAAAATAAACTAATGATACTCATACACCTACATATTTAATTTCTGTTTTAAAACATACAAAACACATGGTGTTTGTATTTTGAAAGCTTTCATCAGTATGCCTTTTTAATAGAGGGGTTCAGAAACAAAATCCTGCCTACTTGTCTGTCTTTACTTCTACTTATAAAATGATGAGACTCTGTAAGACAGAGGAGATGAGTCACTAGATGTTGAAAGAAATAATATTTTAAAAAGCATTTATTGTAGAAGTGCATGGGTAAGAGCGGGAAGATGTTATTTTCAACTGAGGTTTCAGGGAGACACCACAAGCAGCAGAATATGGGCTGAGTCTCAAAGGATAAAAATACTCTCAGTGGGAAGAGAGAGGGGAAGTGGGCAGGGTGTTCAGGTAGGGAAAGAGGACACAAATGTATGAAATCAGGAGAGAGCTTTGGGAGCTGCTGAAAGGACAGAGCTGCTTCTCTCATACTTCCATTTCAGTGAAGTTATTCAGATTATACTTGTCTCTGTATATACATAATGACAATGGTAGTTTTATTCTTTAAATGTTGCTTTGAGAAAAATGTCAAGGGATTAAAATTCATGCTTTTTAAGTACAATGTTTTCCTACGTGAAGATGCTGGTTTATCAACTAGAAAACTAAAGTGAGCCTCTTTATAAAAGATAGCCTGAAAATAGTAAGAGAGTCTTAGAGATATAAATACACACTTACCAACTCATGAAATGCTAAAACTACAGTTTTCTGTTCAAAGCATAAAGAAGATCATTTTACTAGAAAGAAAACAAAGAACATTTTTGCAGTCTAGAAAGGAACCTCAGAACTCATTAGCCAAGAGACCAAAACAATATACAAAATATAGTGTATTTAAAGAGAGCTTTAAAGAAAGTTCTGGAGAACAGAGATACAATGCTTTAGTTAATTCAGGATAACAATGGCAGGAGTCTGTTCATAACCACTGGTGATGACAAGGAAGAACTATACAAGAGGCTTCATATTGACTAGCTGCAAAAACAAAAAAGTCAATAACAATATGGAGATGATGAGACTCTTAGAAGAAAGTTACTATCCAACCTTGAGTTCATAATAGTAAGGATATAGAGTATATTCATTTTAATCATATCCACACTATTGACTAATGAAAAAATTTAAAAGTTCAGAGAAATATAAGTATGGTATAAACATATAAGTAACATCTCAAGTAAAACAGAGATTTAGAAGAATAAAAATTTGATGACATAGCTAAATATTCATAACCTTAATAAAAGAAAAAAGGATATCATTATATATAGAATTCACTGTCTTTACAAGAACTTCTCTGGTGAGTTCTGACTTTGAAAGGATAAGTGATAAATGGAAATGAAGACACAAAAGTAAAGACAATTACAAGTGTGTGGGAGCAATTCTCAGAAGAATGCTGGAGAGGCCTCAGTCCAAAAGGACTTGGACAGAATATATTGAAACAAATACCAAAGGTAGTACATAGAATATATTTAAAAATATCTGAACAGGAAGAACAAGGAAAAATAGCAATACTTTGGGGAAATCCATTAATAATAAACAGTAAAATGTCAGAATTGTTCAACTCTCATTTTGTAAGTCTTCCCCTGCAAGCAAAATCATTCATAAATGGAGAATGGTAGAATAAACAATGTCAGCATAGAATTTCAGCCTGAGGTGGGATGGAAATCGTGAGAGGGAAGACACTAGAGTGAGCATGAGATATTCTCAAAACAGAACAGCATATGCCCTGATCCTAAGACCAACGTGATTTGAAACTAGGTTAAATGCTTTCCAGTCTGTCTTTTGAAAGCCTGAGTTTGCAGCAAGTTTACAAGCATTTGATCATTTGACCTTGAGAATTGTTCAATTTTTCCCCAGAGGTCATGTCACTTGGTCCCCAGTTGGTGGCACTGTCCTGAGAGATTGTGGGACTTTGGGAGGTGGGACTTTGGTGGAATTAGCTCGCTGGGGGTGGGCTTTTGGAGGATTTTACCCTAGCCCTGCAGCCTTGGTCTCTCCCTGCTCCTGGTCCACCATGCCATGAGCTCATATGATATAGGCCTGACACCAAGACTGATTCTCTAACTGTGAGCTTTCAATAAACCTCTTTCCCTATAAGTTTGTTTGGGTTGGTTTTTCTGCTACAGCAATGATAGCTCTGTAATACAGAAAATTGGTACTGGAGGGTGGGGTTGTTGCTGTGCAGAAACCTAACAATGCGCTCTCTAGGCTTTTGGAATATGCATGCACGAGTATGGGAGAGTTTGGAGATATGGGTGAGAGAAGGCCTGGAAGGTTTGAAAAGCAATTCTGGTGAGAGTAACAAAGACCAGAATGCCACTGCTGATAGAAATGTGATGGGGAGCTGGGCACAGTGGTGCACACCTGTTAATCCCAGCAACTTGGGAGGCAGAGGCAGGAGGATCGCAAGTTCGAGACCAGAGGCAATCTGCATAATTTAGTGAGCCCTGTCTCAAAAAGTAAAAGGAATAGACTGAGGATGCAGCTCAGTGGTCCAGCACTTGCAAAGCATGCAAGCGGGAGGCCCTGGGTTCAACCCCCAGTACCACAAAGAAAAGAAAAGAAAAAAAAAGGAAATGCAAATGGGACTCACAGCATTTTAGAGGAAAATGAGGACTCTACTAGACATTGAACTAAAGGAGATCCATGTTATAGTCTACTAAACAGATTGTCTGCATTCTACCAATACCCTAAAGATTTGAGTGAAGCAGAATTTAAAAGCAATGAACTGATTAATTTGGAGTGGGAATATCACAAGAGTGGCAACATACAGGCATATGGCTTCGTTACTACTTTCTATGTTCAGCAAGATTTATGGAAAAATAGAGAAAATGATGGAAAGAAAGAGATGAAAAATATGTAGTTTAAAGAGGGAAAAAGCTGTGGCTTGTCTAAGGTTCCTGCAAAAAGGGCTGGTTGGGGCCAACAGGCCTCAATTGTTAAAGAGATAAGCTATAGTAAAGGAAATTGTCAACCTTTGCGTTGGGACAAAAGAAATCCTTTTGGGGCACAAAAAGAATCAGCCAGATCCCTCCCATCTAAGGCACCAGGCTGTGAAAGGAGAATGTCTGAAAAGTTGTCTTGTAGATTTTAAAAAGGGAGTGTCTGAAAAGCAAATGCTTCCAGGATGCCCTGCTGAAAGGGTGCTGACTAGGGAAATGGTTTTTTGGCTGGGGCATATAGAGGCCACAGATGTAGCTATAGTTTGAAAGGATGATGCTATCTCTTGATCCAGCAGCAAAACATGGCTAAGTCCATGTGGTACGGGTTTTATAGGCATGCAAAATGCAGGAGATAAGGGGTTATGGAGGCTGCCACCAAGGTTCTAGAAGATAGTCTATGAGTCCTGGCAATGTGTACTAGGGTTGGGTGCCCTAAGTTGAACCCTTCAAGGGCTAACGCATGAAGCTTTCAGGGTGAAGCCTTAGCAGCAATGGAGACCCTAAGATATTAGATATATCAGCAATGTGTAATGTCTGCTTAGAAGGGGAACTGGCAATGGGTGGAGCCAGATGAAGAGGACCATAGGGGAGGAGCTGTGCAAGCTTGTTTGAGCCCAGATGATTCCAGATGCTATATGATGTCACATGTGCCAGATACCAGACTTAAACCAACAGAGCTTATTTTTCCAGCAGGATTATCAGTCTTGCTATGGACTGATCTTTCTTTTCTGTGCTCCTATTCCTCCCTTTTGGAATGGAAATGCTTACTCTGTGCCATTATATGTTGGAAGTATGTAACCTGTGTTTTTTTCTTGCAGGGGCCCACAGCTCAGTTTGCACTGATTCTCAGCGAAGACTTGGAGTTTTGAAGATGGTTGAGACTGTTCAGACTTTAAGGACTCTTGAAGTTGGACTGAATACTTTTTGCATTATGAGATGGCAATGACCTTTGGGGGTTCAGGGCAGAGTGTTGTGATTTGGACCTAAATTTTCCCTCAAAATCATATCATTTGGTTCCCAGCTGGTGTTGCTGTCCTAGGAGGTTGTACAACTTTGGGAGGTGGGCATCTAGTGGAATTAGCTTCCTGGAGACATGCCTTTGGAGGTTTTTACTCCAGATCCACAGCCCTGGTCTATCCCTCACCATGCTGTGTGGTCATTTATTACAGACCCTGCCACCACCACCACTACCATGCCTGTCCTGCCACCATTATGGACTGACTCTCTAACTGTGAGCTTCTAATAAGCCTCTTCCCCCATAAGTTTGTTTGGTTTGTTTTTTTTTCTCCTACAATGATGATAGCTGACTAATACAAGAACTCAGTACAACTTTGCAGAGAGGATATAATGACTACTGAAATTCCAAAGAGTGGGTGCTAGTTTTAGAATGACAACTTATTAGCTGAGGAAAAAGATAAAGAATGACAGCCATCTTCACATGCTAGCCAGCTGTGGACAGAATTGACTGAGGACCAAGGGTAGGAGTTATTGCACACTAGTTATTCATTCTTTTTCCCATTCACTCAGTACTGTGCAATACTATTTTAGATTGTAGGCAAACAAGATACTTAGTCCAAACAAGAGAGGCCCGGCTAGGTCAGTATATCAGCAGGTATATAGCGAGGTGGGTAAATTAATTAAAACCCAGTTTAACAGAAACAAATTTGCCAGTGATGCTGACTTTAGATTTTTGTGAAGGGTGAATAAAGGTAAAAGTTGATGAGGAGGGATATGACAAAAGAATAAAGAGGTGCTTCAGGCATGAACAACACTATGATCAAAGGCACTTAGGTGTGAAAAATATGTGACATGGTACAAAAAGTAAACATTTTTGTTTGGCTAGAGTTTATGGGGCAAATGGTGAAATTATGTTGAAAATAAAGGCCATTCTAAGAAATTTTATTCCCACAGGCAATAGGGACCTAATAAAGTATTTTAAATTGGGAGTGGCAGGACCAAATTTGTAATTTGTAATGATAATTCTTACAGCAAAGTGGAGGGTAAGCTCCACAGAGAGAGAAGCTCACATATGTGGAGGTAATTACTAGAGACCAGGCCAGATGAGGCCAAGGGAATAGAGGTAGGGAGAGGGAATGGACTTGAGAGAGGTTTCTGGAGCTAGGACAGATGATGTGGTAAGTGACTGGAACGTGGAAGTACAAGGGAGTAACAAGTGTGACGGTCCAAGAAGGTAATATTCAAAAACTATTCCCAGGTTTCTGGCTCTGGGGACTTGGTGGGTAAAAACAGGGAATACCTAAGGCATAAGAATAGTGCAAAGATTGTTTTAGTTCAAGAGAAAAAGCTGAGCTTTCTATAGAGCAATCGAATGCATTCATACTAAAATTATATAATCTACAAGGGTATGCCTGCAGCTGTAGCCCTGTGGCATATGATCCCATCAGATCTCGGAAGCTAAGCACGGTAGAGCCTGGTAAGTACTTGGATGGGAGACTGCATGGAAGACCAGATACCGTACGCTTGGGAGAAGGACCCAGCAATTCGCTCCCAAAAATCAATCTGCCATTGAAAATCCTATGAGCAGCAGAGAAGCAGTGTTTTGCCTATTGTACGTAGGGTTGCTATGATTCATATACCCACTCGATGACACCTAACAACAACAACAATAACAACAACAAGGGCATGGCTGTGTCCCTGGAGGCTATTTGCTTCTCTCACTAGCCACAAAGCCGGCCTGTGTGCCTAGCACACAGTGGTTCTCAATCTCCACTGGACACTGGAGTCACCTGGGTAGGATTTTACATAGGCCTGGTCTGTATCCCCAGGAGATTTTGCTTTCTTGAATCTCGTTGTGAGGCCCAACATACAGCAACAGGCAGGACATTTTTAGAGATTGTTTTTACCTTGAGGAAACGCTTTGGCTCCCAAATCACTGATTTTGTTAAGATAGTTCCTTACATCAAACTATCAAATTAAAAATATGGAATAGATATGTAAAAGATGAAAGAGGCATATATGTTTCACTTGAAAAATACAATTCAAACCCTTGTTTAGAGCTAAGAAACTTTAGCCTTGAGGCTTGATGCCTCTGGGGTTTTCCTGTCATTTGTCTCTAATGGTCAAGTCCAGCAACTAGATAAGAAACAACTAGATGAATGAAAAGATAAATTAGTGGGAAATCCAAACTACATATTAGTGGAGCAATTAAAGAAGTTGAAACAGGTGACTGACTTTAAAAGCCAGAAATGTTTAAAAAAAAAAAACTGTATCAATAGTGATTATCAATGTGCTTTTATGTTTTAGAACCTAAACATTTACTGATAGTGCTTACTAGTTTTTCTTTTCCCAGTACCAGGAGGCTGAACCCAGGGCCTTGTGCAGTACTTTGCAAGCACTCTACCATTGAGCTGCAGCCCTAGCCCTTTTAAAATTATTTTTTGGGACTAAGTTACACAGGCTGCTTCTGGCCTTGAACTTGAGACACTCCTGGCTCTGTCTCCCAAGCTGTTGCGACTAAAGGCATGTACCACCATGCTTGGCAGCTTACTAGAATATTTAACAAACTCATGATCTCTTTTTTGACATTTTACTGCTCTGAAATTAAATGTGAATTTTTTTACACAGAAACTTATGAAAATCATAATTCTACTTTACCTAAAATTTGCCAAGCACTTACTACATGCTGCCATATTCATATATATCCTCCAGTTCTCACAAAAACTGTACCTTTTTGATTAGGAAAGTAAAAATCAGAGCAACTCTACATGTATGCTTAAAACTAGAATACTGTAAACAGCATTAATTATAATAAAAATCACTGAAGTATCATTTTATCTAGGTGAAAATGCCTATTTATAAAAGCACATAAATATTAAATATGAACATCAATCATTAGAATGATAGAATACTATGTTGTGATTAATAATATAATTTGGCTAACTAAGGAAATAATATTGTTTCAATTGATGTTATCAAATAGATGTTGAAACCAGTAATAAGACACAATGACACAATGTGGCCTCTGATACGATCCACTAAGAAGGTTGCATACCTCTGTGATAGTTTTGCCAAAATTGTATGACCTCAATTTAATCATGAGAGAACATTAGACAAACCCAAATCAAAGACATTTTACAAAATAACTACCCAATACTCTTTAAAAAATATCACAGTCATAAAAGATAAAGACAGGCTAAAGAACTGTGCTATTTGTTTCTGCTAATTCTGATCATCATTCTGAATATCATCAGTTATCACACAGTACTGGACATTTCTATGCAGGCTTAAGAAATCAGAATTGGGCCTGGCACAGTGACGCATGCCTGTAATCACAGTGACACTGGAGGCAGAGGCAGGAGGATTGTGAGTTCAAGGCCAGAAGGGGCCTGCTTACCTTAGTGAGACCCTAGCTCAAAATAGAAAATTAAAAATTGGCTGGAGGTGCAGCCCAGTGATATACCATTTGCAAAAGTATGTGTAAGGCCCTGGATTCAACTCCCAAGTACCTACCACCACAAGAACAAAACAAGACAAAACAAAACACCAAAAGCAAAAAAAAAAAAAAAAAAGGAAGGAAGGAAGGAAGGAAGGGAAGAAAAAGAAAAGAAATTGGAATGGAATGATACCATACTGCATCCAGGGTAAATACTCAATTCTATGATGCTAGTTTGTTTTTCTATTATTTCAATTTTTGCTCAACAGTCATAATCACAAAAAGATTCTCCATTAACTATACTCCAACAGCCTGATTGAGAATTACATTACACTAAGCTAAATTTGCATATGTCATTTCTTACAAGGGCTGTATGATTTTCTAAATCAGTACCTTAGCTTGGACTATTACAATTATAGTTCCTTCTATTACATAAACCAGAAAGGTGATGGGCAGGAAAAGTAAAACACAGAGAAAGAGGACAATGAAGAAGTCAATTTGGGGGATCATTCACTAACCTAGTGTGGCTACTATATCCCCTCCAGGCTAGAAGTAAGCAGTCTGTTTTTGAGCAGAATCGTGTGTGTGTGTGTGTGTGTGTGTGTGTGTAAACACACGCAGTATTGGAGGTTGAACCCAGGGCCTTGAGCATGCTGGACAAGTGCTCTACTACTGAACTGTACCCCCAAATCCCTTTCATTTTTTATTTTGAGACAAAGTCTTACTAAATTTGGCAAAATGCTTCCAGCCTTGAACCCAGGATCCTTGTGCCTCAGCCTCCTGAGTCACTAGGATTACAGGCAAGTGCCAGGGTGTACAGCTCAGAGTTTAATTTTTAATCTAGTGGAACAGGGCAGCTTCAGCTGTTCCACTTGGAGGTCCTGTCTTAGAACCTAACAGCCCCACGGGAGGACCTTGGGTCTGCTGGTCATGGTCACCTTTGGGTTTACGGTCCCTGGTCAGCTATGTGGCTCTGCATATGGTGATTCCAAGGACCAATTTAAAAGCTGGACGAGATCTCACAACAAGGTGAGGGTTTTGTCCTTAGATATTTTTAGGGGTGAGAAGAGACAAAACCAATAAGAGCACTTTTAGACAGAGGTAGGGGGTGGGATATTTATGATTGAAACAAATTTCTCATGAATAAAGATCAGCTTTACCCATTAATTAAAATTGGAGAGGCCTATATGTTAGTCCAGATGTGATGCTCAGACATGAGAAAGATCTCCTGGGAAATTAAAATGCCTATATGAGGGGAGACTTGAACAGAACAGGGCCTCAGAGCCTCTGCCCGTGGAGCTAACACAAGCTTAGATGCCTGTGTCTGATTCTCATGCTCTTCCCAGACCTCAGATTAGCTGGGTATTAATGCAGGCAGGTCTCAGCTGCCCCTGAAAATGAGAACGCATTTTAAAAGCTGCATTTGAATTTTAAAGGTACTCAACATTTCTAGCATTGTTTACCGAAAAAGGTCAACACTGGAGTATCTTACTTATGCACAGGAGACCCTCCATCTAAATGCACTAGGCTTCTCACGTGACATATGCTGAGGATGTGTTCAATACATAGCCAAGAATATTATTTTTCAACTTAGTGAAAGCATTATTAAAAAACTTCTATTGTGCCCACCACTGGGAGATAGAAGAAGAGGCAGCTGTGACCTAGCATTCTGAATGCAAAGGAACATTCAGGAACCAACCCACTCCCTGAAAACTCTAATGACAACACCCCCAATCCTCATACTACACCACACTTCTCTCCTACTTCCTTTGGATCAGTCTAGGAAAAAAAAAAAAAGTGGAAACATTTATATAAAGCTCGTAAAACTTCATGTCGGGACAGACCATTTTTGGTTCTTTGGACAGTAAGTATTCCACTGAGATTTGTGCCTGGTGTTTTATTCCACACCCTGACTTGGCATAAGCATTCCCATCAGCCCTCACTTCTTACAAATCAAGAGTATAGTATACTGATTGCTCCAAATAGGATCTCTGTTAAAATCATTAAATGCCCACACAAGTGATTTTTATTAACAGAACCAGAAATAACATATGATACATACCAATTTTATGACAGTGAGAGGCGTTATTAACTTTAGTAAGCCAAAGATATCTGTTGTATAAATTAAAAATCTTCTTAGGAATAAGTCCAACTATACTGTGGAAAAGCACAAAATTCATGCCAGGAGATTTTTGACTGGAATATAGGAGAGCCTTCATCATTCTATGGAAAATCCTACTCTACAAAAGGCAAATTCTCTGATAACCTCACAAATTATTCTTTTTATATGAGTATTTTTCACTGGGAAAAAAACTTTAAGAAGCTCCTTTAGTGCATTTTGATACATAATTTGATTTATAGATGTTAGATTTACATATAACTTTTCCACTATGCCTCTTCTGCATAAAACAAAATGAATTTGTGACAAAAATTCAGTCCTACTCACATGTGAGGAGCAAATAAAGGACCAGTATCCTCATATGCATGGAAATATATGCCTAATTTTATAGGACACTTTCATATTAACAATAAGAATATAAAAATTTTAAGTCTTCAGGAAGTTTTAGAAGACTATGACTTTTAAGTTACACTTTTATTTGATGTACCATCCATAATCTCAGAACCCTTATATTAAAAGAGCTAGTGCTGACATGATTTCAGTCAACACCATAAATACGTATAGAATTCCCAGCATAGAGCACCTACCATGCTCAGTATAGATGATGTGAGATCAATTAGGCACTATCCATTGTTCCTGCCATCCACAACTGGAATAGCAAGGCAGATGTGTGTGTGTGTGTGTGTGTGTATGAAAGGTTACAATATATGGGAAATAAGTGCTATATCCTAGTGGTACGAATAAGATACTTGGGTATCACAGGATAAAGAGGATTCTAGAATGGGACATAGGTGTTGGGAAGGAGAAACTCAGCAGGGGAGGTGACATCTGAGCTGAGTCTTAAAGGATGAATGGGACTAGACCAGGCAGAAGAGGGGCATACATGTCAACTTTTTCAAATATGACTTTTAAAAGTGTTTTACTTCCTTAAAATGGTTTAAGTTTGCAATGTTGAAAGTAAGGCAAAAATCTCAATTCAAATGATTTCTTTCAAACTAGCTTATTCTACTCCCAAGAATTCTGGCTGTTTTGGAAAGGGCATGCGGTAAGAAGGAGGAGAGGATGTAGAATGAGAGGAGCCTGGAGAGGGAGAGGGAGAGAGAGAGAGACAGACAGACAGAGAGAGACAGAGAGAGACAGAGAGAGGGAGAGAGAACAATAGAGCACTCCAAGGCAGAAATCCAGAAGAGCATGAGCCTGTGAGGCCTGTGAGTGAGGAGTGCTACTGCTGCAGTGAGAAGAGTACACTGCAACCTCATCTTTTTTCAGTCTGCTTAAAACACAAGTTACGTTAATCTTTTTAAGAAAGAGTATCTGCTAAAAAAAAAAAAAAATGTCTGCCAAGGTGGATCAACTACAGGGACTGCAAGGACTGTTCTCTGTCCTGGGACTTGCTAGTGGAAGGGAGGAGAGCCCCAACCTTTCCTTCAGCCATTAAATCACATTAATTTGGTGAGTGTTAGGTACCTAGCTTAGGTATTAGCAGGCAATGTGGAGAAAAGGGGAACTGAAAATGGCTCCTGCCATTTCACCATTATGAAGAAGCCACATATATCTCTGAGGACATTGGAAGAACATTTTCAACTGGGTCCCACACCCTACCCAAGCCGCAAGCCATTTACAAAACAAAGATCCTATGTTCCTGTCACATTAGGCACCCAGAGCTGGGCTCCCAGGGCTGATGTCACACTGGGTATAACCTAGTTTGAATAAAACTTGAAAGAACACGTGCTGAGGCTCTCTTCTTCCACAAGCTCTCCTTTCCTCTCTGCTCTTCTCTCTCCAAAGACCATGTGTACACCTCTCTCTCTCTCTCTTCTTTCAGCCCGCCATCTTCTCTGTCTATCCAAGGCACCTTTCCTTATAAAAGCCTGCTTAACTCCCTTGTTCTCTAGCATCTTACCTTCCCTGGGGGAACTGAAACTTCCTTATGCTAGGTCACCGTGGGAATACAGGTTTTTCCAATTTCTGTTCCATGTGTATCTAAACTTCTTCAGGTGCCTCAGTTTTCCTTGTAGTTATTCCTTAAATGTATACTATCTTTAATAACCCCTACATCTTTGTCAGTTTGCTGCACTGTGGGGGCTTATGTGTGGCAATGAGGCTGAAAGCTATGCCACTGGTATCTCAGATACCAGCAGGGTCACCCATGGTGGACAGGTTTTAGCTGAGCTTCCAGACTAAGATAGACTAGGGAGTAGACACTGGTGAACCATTCCCAAAACAACTAGCCATTGAAAACCCTATGAATAGCAAAGAAACACTATCAGATATAGTGCCGGAAAATGAGCCCCCAAAGTTGGAAGGCACTCAAAAGACTACTGTGGAAGAGTTGTCTCCTCAAAGTAGAGTCTACCATGATGACGGAAATGGAGTAAAGCCCCAAGGACCTCCATCTGCTGATGTGGCAGGACTCAAAATGAGGAGAAACAACTGTAAACATCCATTAATAATTGAAACATGGAATGTACATAGTATGAATCTAGGAAAATTAGAAATCACTGGAAGAGAAATGGAGCACATAAACATTGACATTCTAGGCATCAGTGAGCTAAAATGGACCAGCATGGGCCATTTTGAGTCAGATAATCATATGGTCTACTATGCTGGGAATGATAAACTAAAGAGAAATGGGGTTGCATTCATCATCAAAAAAGACATTTCAAGATTTGTCCTGAAATACAATATTGTCAGTGATAGAATAATAACCATATGCAAACAAAGAGGGCCAGTTAATATGACTATTATTCAAATTTATGCATGCACCACTAAGCCCACAAATGAAGAAAGGGAAGATTTTTATCAGCTTCTGCAATCTGAAATAGATCAAACATGTAATCAGGATATACTGATAATTATTGGTGACTAGAATGCAAAGGTTGGAAATAAGGAAGGCTCAGTAGTTGGACAATATGGTTTTGGTGAAAGAAACGATGCTGGAAATCACATGATGGAATTTTGTCAGACCAATGACCTTTCATTGCAAATATATTTTTTCACCAACATAAATGGTGACTATACACATGGACTTCACCAGATGGAACACAAAGAAAACAAACTAACTACATATGTGGAAAGAGATGATGGAAAAGCTCTATATCAAATATCACAACAAGACCAGGTTCTGATTGTAGATCAGACCATCAACTTCTCATATGCAAGTTCAAACTGAAGCTGAAGAAAATTAGAACAAGTATATGAGAGCCAAGTTATGACCTTGAGTATATCCCACCTGAGTTCAGAGACTACCTCAAGAACAGGTTTAATGCAATAGACACAAATGATAGGAGACCAGATGAGCTATGGCATGACAGAAAAGATATCATTCACGAAGAGAGCAAAAGGTTATTAAAAAGACAAGAAAAAAAGAAAAGACCAAATCACATGTCAAAAGAGATGCTAGAACTTGCCCTTGAACATCGAGCAGCTAAAGTAAAAGGAAGACATGATGAAGTTAAGGAACTAAACAGAAGACTTCAAAAGGCAGCTTGAGAAGACAAAATCAAATATTATAATGACATGTGCAAAGATCTGGAGGCAGAAAACCAAAAGGGAAGAACATACTCTGTATTTCTTAAGCTTAAGGAAGTATAGAAAAAATTCAAGTCTCAGTGGCAATGTTGAAAGATTCTACAGGGAAAATATTAAGTGATGCAGGAAACATCAAAAGAAGATGGAAGGAATACACAGAGTCATTATACAAAAAAGAATTGGTAGATGACCAACCATTTCAAGAGGTTGCATATGAAGACAGACCTGGTATTGAAGGATGAAGCGGAAGCCACCTTAAAAGTACTGGTAAAACACAAGGCTCCAGGAATTGATGGGATACCAACAGAGATGTATCAACAAACAGATGCAGCACTGGAGGTGGTAAATGTTTATGCAAACACACTTGGAAAACAGCTACCTGGCCAACTGACTGGAAGAGATCCATATTTGTGCCTATTCCCAAAAAAGGGGATCCAACTGAATGTGGAAACTATCAGGCAATATCATTAATATCACACACAAGCAAGATTTTACTAAAGATCATTTAATAGCATCTGTAACAGCACATAGACAGGGAATTGCCAGAAAATCAAGCCATTTTCAAAAGAGGGCAGGGAATCAGGGACATCATTGCTGATGTTAGGTGGATATTAGCCAAAAGCAGAGAATACCAGAAAGATGTCTATCTATGTTTTATTAACTATGAAAAGGCATTTGACTGTGTGGATCATAACAAATTATGGATAACACTTTGGAAAATGGGAATGCCAGAGCACCTAATTGTACTCATGAGGAATCTGTACATGAACCAGGAGACAGTTGTTCAAATAGAACAATGAAACATGGCTTGGTTTAAATTTGAGAAAGGTGTGCATCAGGGCTGTATACTTTCACCACATCTCTTCAATTTATATGCTGAGCAAATAATCCGAGAAGCTGGACTTTCTATGGAAGAATGTGGCATCAAGATTGGAGGAAAACTCATTAACAACCTGCATTATGCAGATGACACAACTCTGCCTGCTGAAAGTGAAGAGGATTTAAAACATTTACTGATGAAGATCAAAGATCATAGACTTCAATATGGATTACAACTGAACATCAACAAAACAAAAATCTTTACCACTGGTTCACTATGCAACTTCACAATAAATGGAGAAAAGATTGAGGTTGTTCATGAGTTTGCTTTGTTTGGCTCTATAATCAACACCCGTGGAAGCAGCAGTCAAGAAATCAAAAGATGCATGGCTTTGGGAAGAGTTGTGGCAAAAAAATCTCATTAGAGTATTGAAAAGTAAAGATGTCACATTGAAGACGAAGGTGTGCCTAACTCATGCCATGGTATTTTCAGTCGCATCATATGGTTGTGAAAGCTGGACATTGAACAAAGGAGACAGTTAAAGAATTGATGCTTTTGAATTATGGTGCTGGCGACTATTAAATATACCATAGACTGCCAGAAGAACCAACAGATCTATTCTAGAAGAGGTGCAACCAGAGTGCTCCTTGGAATGTCTAGACTGCGTCTTACGTACTTTGGACATGCAGTCAAGAGAGACCAATCCCTGAAGAAAGACATCATGTTTGGAAGAGTGGCAGGTCAGTGGAAAAAAGGAAAATCCTCAAGTAGATGGATTGACACAGTGTCTACAGCAATGGGCTTAAACATAAATAAGATTGTGTGCCTGGCACAGAACTGGGAAATGTTTTGATCTGCTGTACATAGGGTTGCTATGAGTTGGACTTGACCTGATGGCACCTAACAGCAACAACATCTTTAATAAATCTATTCTATACTCTCTACTATAATTTCTGTGTTAGCTATAAATTCTTTTACACACCAAATACAAGAACAGAGGTTTTGCTGCCAGATTCCCAGACTGGTGCTCTGGACCCACCTACCTGCACTCCCTGATAACAGTGTGTAGGGACTAAGCCTGGCAGCAGACATGATATTTGTATTAGGTTCCTTTTCTGCCACAGAGAAGGGTCAGGGGAGGGGTCCATGTCCCCTAGGTAGACCTGGAGAGAGAAGGGAGAGCTGGTAATGCCCTGATTTCTGTAGGTTTCTAGACATAGGCCAGGGGTGACAATGGCTCTAGTGAAGATGGCAGGATAGCCTCAGAGACCAAGAAGAGGACAAGAGTCAGACCTGCTTCACACGCTAAGAAGCTAACTGTTCTTGTTGTTAGGTGCCATCAAGTCAGTATCCAACTCATTGAGACCCTACGTACAACGGGGGCAACACCAGTATCAGTGCTTCTCTGCTATTCCTAGTATTTTCAATGATTTTCTTTTCTTTCCGTTTTTTTTTTCTTTCTTTCTTTTTTTTTTTTTTAGGAATGGGTTGCCAGGTTCTTCTCCCAATAAGAAGCTAATGTTGTTTTTAGGTGCCATTGAGTTGGTATCCTACTCATAGCGACCCTACATATAACAGGCAAAAGGCCATTGTCAGTGCTTCTCTGCTGTTCATAAGGTTTTCAATGGCAGATTGATATTTGGGAGTGGGTCGTCAGGTCCTTCTCCCAAGCCTACAGTATCTGTGTTCCCATGCAGTCTCCCATCCAAGTAATAACCAGGCCTGACCTGCCTAGCTTCCGAGATCTGATGGGATCTGATGCCACAGGGCTATGGCTGTAGACAAAGACCGCAGTGGTAAAGAAGCTATAGAGTTTAAAAAAAGGGGGGAGATTTAAAATAGCTAGAAACTTGTATTTTGCTTATATGAATTTAATAAAATGAAGTTAATTCATTCTTAATGGTATTTTAAAAATATATATGTATGCATAAGAGAGACATAAAACAAAGTGCCTGAATTGTGTTCATTGTTTACTTTTCTGTGGGTCATCAACATGTAGAGCACCAAGCTGTGGGAGAAATGTATTTAGGACTTGCTTTGGAATTTTACCTCTTCTTTTCTCCTGAAGGAAAGCTTCAGGATACTGAAGAAGAAAAGCTCCTTGGATCCATGTGCCACTGCCTCCACTTAGGATGTGTGGCCCTAGGCAGGGCGTGGAGACTGCCTGGCTCAGGAGGCTTGGGCCCTGGCTTCCAGCTGTGGGTCTACAGTCTAGTCTACATGAACTTGAAATAGTCACAGTTTTCTCAGGTCAAAACAGAAAATAAGGGTTTGAATTAGACACCTGTTCATGGCTGTTGCCTGCTACAGGGTTCTCTGATCATATAGAATATATGTTCAAAGAAAATGCTTTCCTCTTTCTGGATTGTGTATATTGAGATTTTTAGAGTCACTGTCATAACAACAATGCCCCATCTAGTGTCAAAACAGGGAACACAGCTGGCTCAAGCATTCAGAGTGAGGAATGATGCTCAGGCCTCCCAGCTTTGAATGCCCAAATATAATGGGGCACTTACAAACCGTCTCTACTGAAAAGCATGACAGACCCCCCAGAAGGCATCTGAAGGTCTCCAGCCCTTGTCCAAACCCACAGCCAGTTTGGATCTGGGAAGCTATAATTGATAAACATCTCTTTTGACAAACTACAAAGGTCTCCAGCCACGAGACACAGTTTTCTGAACACACCCAGATCAGGACTGTTGAATTATGTATACCTCTTGCCCTTGCCCCCCATCTTTTCCTCTATTTAAACATGCAGCTCATGTAAGTTTCTCAAAGACAAACTTGGGTCACCTGTTCCTCTTCCATATGTGCTCATTGATTAAATCTCCTTTCTCTCCTTTTCCTTGTTACTTGTCTCTATAATTGGCATATTGTGGATGGGGTGGCTGAGCCTAAATTCTGTAACAACAATGGCAGGTTGTCATACATGCAGCCAGGTAGTCCTTGTTATAGTCCATTGACCCAACTGGGAGAAGCATGACATTTTTAAAAGACTCTGTTTGACCACTTTTATGTGTGACGTACAACACCCAACCAAAGGGACTTTTATCAAGGCTCCATGGGATAATCTTTCCTAACATTTTTACTGGCAGCCTTCACCTCTGGTAGGAGCAGTCAGAAATGAGCATCAGAAAATCGCAACATCCGTCTCCCAATAAATGTACACAGCCACATTGCAGCAAGGTTATCACTAGCATAAGATTTCTTATAAAACAGATCACAAAGAGGCCAATGTCCTATCCATATCCAGTAAGGAATCCAAAGAAGATTGGTTCTACCCTGTTATTGTTGTTAGGTGCTATTGAGTCAGGTCTGACTCATAGCAACCCTATGAACAACAAAACTAAGCACTCTCCAATTCTGGGCCAGGCACATGATATTCTTTTAAGTGCATTGTTGCAGGCATTGAGTCAATCCACCTAGTTGAGAGACTTCCTTTTTTTGTTGACCTGCCACTCTTCCAAACATAATGTCTGTCTCCAAGGAGTGGTCCCTCCAAACAACATGTCCAAAATATGTAAGATGTAGTCAAGCCATCCTTATTTCCAAGGAGCACTCTTGTTGTACTTCTTCTAGGATGGATCTGTTGGTTCTTTTGGCAGTTCAAGCTATATTCAATACTCGTCTCCAGCACCGTAATTCAAAAGCATGAATTCTTCTCCTGTTTCCTGTATTTACTGTCCAGTTTTCACAAGCATATGATGTGACTGAAAATACCATGGCATGAATCAGGCACACCTTCATTGTCAATATGACATCTTTACTTTTCAACAATTTAAAGAGGTCTTTTGCAAAACCTTTTCCTAATGCACTGTGTTTTTTGATTCTTCACTGCTGCTTCTGTGGATGTTGATTATAGAAACAAGTTAAGCAAAATCTTGGACAACCTCAATCTTTTCTCAGATTAGTAAGAAGTTGCTTACTGACCCAGTTGCAAGGATATTTGTTTTCTTGATACTGAGGTGAAATCTATGCTGAAGGCTGTGTTCTTTGATCTTCATCAGTGAATGTTTCAAATCCTCTTTGCTTTCATCCAGCCAAGTTGTGTCATTTGCATAACTCAGGTTGTTAATGAGTCTTTCTCCAATTCTGATGCCATGTTCTTCTTCATATAGTCCAGCTTCTTGGATTATCTGCTCACTTTAGAGATTGAAGAGGTAAAGCAAATAGATACATCCCTCATACATGCCTTTCCTGACAGTGTTTTCTTGTTTTGTTTAGACAATTGCCTCCTGGTCTATGTATAGATTTCTCATGAGTACAATTAAGTGTTCTGGTATTCCCATTCTTTGCAAGGTTATCCATAATTTATTATGATTCACACAGTCAAATGCCTTTGGATAGTCAATAAAACATAGATAGACATCTTTCTGGTATTCTCTGCTTTTAGGTAATATCCATCTGACATCAGCAATGATGTCCCTGGTTCCATGCCCTCTTCTGAATCTAGCTTGATTTTCCAGCAGTTCCCTGTCAACATACTGTTGGAGTTACTTTTGAATGATCATAAGCAAAATTTTACATGTATGAAATATTAATGATATTGTTTGATAATTTCTGCATTTGGTTGGGTCCCTTTTCTTGGGAATAGGCACAAATATGATTCTTTTCCAGTCAGTTGGTCAGGTAGTTACTTTCCAAATCTTTTGGCGTAGATAAGTGAGTACCTCCAGTGCTACATCTGTTTGTTGAAACATCTTAATTGGTACTCCATCAATTCACCAATGCCTTCAAAACAGCTTCAACTTCTTCCTTCAATACCACTGGTTCCTGATCACATGCTACCTCTTGAAATGGTTGATCATCCAACAATCCTTTTCGGTATAATGACTCTTTGTATTCCTTCCATCTTCTTTTAATGTTTCCTGTACCATTTAACATTTTGCCTGTAGAATCCTTCACTATTGCCACTCAAGCTTGAAATTTTTTTTCTTCAGTTCTTTAAGCTTGAGAAAATAGAGCATATTCTACCCTATCTTATCCCCATTAGATTTCCTAGGGAATGAGGAACTGTAAAAGAATCCACTTTCATACATTTGGTTGCTGACTCTCCCTTTCCTATAGCCTGCTCTGTGGTCTATCTCAGAATGTAATTTTTTTCCCTATTTCTTTCTTTTCTTTTTCTTTCTTTTTTTTTTTTTGTGATTTGTGATACTTGTTGAGCCCAGGATCTTGTATATACTTTGCAAGTGCTCTACTGCTGGGATGCACACCTGGCCTATTTTTTAATTTTCATCCTAAGATCCAAGTTATGCAGGCTTCCCTTAGCCTTGAACCTGTGATCCTCCTGCCTCTTTCTCAGAGTTGGTGGGATTGCAGGCATTTGCCACCACACCTGGCTGACCTATTTCTCCTAATAAGCCCTTTGCTTTTTCTACTTTACAAACTGACTTTTGACTTTCACTTGCTACAGTCCTTGTTAATTTCTTCTTAACAAGGGAACAAGAACCGAGAATAATTTTCCCCATAATACCATGAGGGTATAGAGCCTCCTGAGGGCGGGGATGGAAGTTAGTAGGCAGTACAGTCTGGACTCCATTGATACAAGCCTGTAGCTAAACCCTAGCATCCTGCAGAGATGTTTGGCACTGTAAACCTGGTAATACCAGAGGGGTTTTAATCACTTCACCCTTTCCTGTCCAGCTTTTTTGTTGTTAGATGCCTTTGAGCTAAGTCCCACTCATAGTGATCCTATATACAACAGATGAAATACTCCCCAACACTGTGCCATACCCAGTACTATGCCAGTGCTTATCTGCTATTCATAGGATTTTCAATGGCTACTTGTTTTCAGGATTGTTTCAAGAGTGGACTGC
The DNA here is from genome assembly GCA_007922755.1 of Pedetes capensis. Classification (NCBI taxonomy): domain Eukaryota; kingdom Metazoa; phylum Chordata; class Mammalia; order Rodentia; family Pedetidae; genus Pedetes; species Pedetes capensis. The sequence goes on along the minus strand of VMDO01014316.1, from coordinate 31,356 downwards.
CAGGTCCTTCTGCCATTTTTGTGATGTTGGAGGAGCAAACTCAGGGCCTCAGAGCATGCAGAGCAGTACTCTACCAACTGAGCTAAATCCAGTCTTTCCAGTTATTCCTTTCCAAATGCTCCCACCACAAGAACAACTGGCTGACCACACACACTGAGAACCCTCCATGTCCGCTACCAGCCTGGCCCTCTTCTCACTTACTGACATCTCACAAGGAAAGAAACTCAGGGAGGAAACACATAAATGCTGGGACAATGCAGATACCATTGATATAAATGATCATCTTCCTCCTAGGGTGTCGGGCCTATGCTTCTTTTTTGTTTTGTCTTTTCTTCTTTCCTTTTTTTTTTCCTCCTTTTTGTTAAGTGCTAGTGAAATGTAATTAAAATTTTTTATATTGCCATATAAAAATCACCTCGTTTTGAAATCTGCTTCCTCTACAGAATCCAGGTGAGTTCAGTGGAACATTTGTCGAATGTCTATTATGTGCCAGACAGGGTCCTAATGATGTCTGGGCTGAGAGAACCAATGGAGCCCAAACTTAGAAGTTTTTCAGCATGCTGCCAGTCCGGCTTAGAGTCCTGGCCTTTGTTAGCAGAAGCACATTGTCCTTCTTGGAGCTGGAGTTCTCAGTGGCTAGGGACTTTGTTTTCTATCTTTCACCTTGTGTCTCTTGAAGGTTGTGAGGTAGGATAGAAAGACAGAAAAATTAAGGGTATGAGAGAAAAAAAAAGAGCCCACACACTGGGATCTGGTTTAAGTCTCACCAGCTGAGAGTCAAGAATTTCAACATAACTACCAAGAAAATTGCTACAAAGATTGTCTGCATAGAGATGTTATTTTGAGACATATTTCAAATGAAAATGTTAAAATAGCAGTAAGCCATGCATAGGGTAAAATGTATATGACCTTTGAGTTTAACCTTACTTTCTCCTTTATAATCTGTGCTTCTCTGAGAATCTCATAAACAAGATTATGGACTATGTTTACATCTTATTAGCCCTCTTTTCTTATCTGCAAACCTACACAGTGCACCCCCTGGACCATCTATAGTCTCATTTTACTAAAGAGAAGTTCCTTAGATTGAAAGTTCACCAAAACATTTCTACTTAATCTTTTAAATCCTTAAACAATGGAAGGTCTTCCTTTGATCTATTTTGGCCTATGTTTTTGTCTTACTGGCTCTTCCTTCTCATCCCTAAACCTAAACAATGTACTTTGTAAAGCCATCTTAAAATTTCCCTTACATAAAAGGGAAATTCTTTAAGATAGAAAGAATAGGTAAAGCAGCTCTTTGTTTTTCTGCTCTGTCCACAAAATCATATCTATAGCTATTGTTCAGAAATTTAAATGTGACACTCCTCCCTCCTCCTCCCATCCCACTCCCGTGTCTTGAATGTGTACTGTTGTTCTTGAGCATCTCTTTTTGTCCCTTAACACTTATGTTTCAATCTAAAGTGTGTACTGTCTCTTGTTCATAATTAATAAATTCACTAAATTGGTTTCACTCTGAGTCATCTTGAAATTCTTTTCTGTAATGGAGCCAATAACCTGGCCCCACCTAAGCAGAGGTCCCTGAGGAGGGGGACTTCTCAGGCAACAGGCGGCAGCGCTGAGCTGTGTTCCCCACTGCTCCTGACAGTTGAACCTATTCTGGCAGCTCCTTCGCTTTGAGACTGCTTACAAGCTGCTTGGGCTAATGGCTCTAACAACTTGCCTGCTTGTTAACCTGCGCAGATGTCTTCTAACTGGCTGTTTCTCCATGACCTCCATCCCTATTCTTGACTGACTCATCTAGTCAGTCATTTGGAATTCTACCATTCATTATACCACTGATCCCACCACCACCACCACCACCACCACCTTCTGTCCACCTTTCAGCCTTGGCTTGAGAGATTAATCTGCTTATACTGTGATCCACATCTGCAGGTCAGCTTGGCGTTCTCATCTTCCAAGTTTCCTTTAACTCCTGCATTGCAAAGCCCCATATTCCTGCTCCATGACCACCGTGCTTGTCCTGAGGGCAATGCACTCTTTCACTGTGGGATAGAATTTTGGTTTCTGCTCAGCTACCCCCAACTCTCATCCACCCAAACAATCCCCAATCTCAATCCAGGTCTGAGAGCTGTGATGATCTTGAGTACAACTATTAAATATCTTTTAAGGAACAAGTTGAAAATGCCCAGAGACATGATTGGTTAACAAAAGCATCTTCAGGACAGAGAACAGCCTGATTCAAATAAAACTATGAGATTGGTTGTTTGATAGCAGGCCTAGGTCACTTAAAAATTACTCTGGTTTCTAGAAACTAGCCCTCAATAAAAGCTGATAAGGGCAGATGTGTCATGAGATGGCTGGGCCTGCTGAAGGGCTAGATTAAGAAAAAATGTGGCGATGCTAGATAACTTTGTAAATGGTCACTAGATATCTTTGTAAAAGGCCAAATTCAGGGAATTCCTGAAAAGGGCTAAACTCTGGAAACGCAAGCAAACTTACTTTGTACCCCCACCCCTTGACTGCTAAAAAAAAAAAAAAAAAAAGGTTTCTGCTTCTGTAATCCTGCCTCTACTCCCTTACCCTATAAAGCTCCTAATCACTGTGAGTGGGATGCTTTCTGAAAGTCCACTCCTGGGACTGAAAGTAGCCGGCCAGCTGGTCTAAATACACTTTTCTGCTCCTGATCCTTTTGTTTGTGTCTTGGATTATTGTTTTTGGGGTCTGTTTCAACACACATTCTCATCTGCCCCAACTCTTTTCCATTCATCTTTTGCTGGGATCCTCTAGACTTTTGGGTTTGGCCTAGGATGTAGTACATCCTTATAGATAGCTGCTCATTCCCACATAAATGCAGGCATCTGGTTTGGCCAATCATCTCTGATTTCTGAAGCATACATGAGAATGAAAAAACAGCTACAGGCCCTGTAACAGAGCCCCTCATAGTTGCTATCACATCAGGACTATAAGACTATACAGCTCTTTTAAGTGATGTATGGTTAGTTTTTAGAATATTTATTTATTTATTTACTTAAGTAGTTGAAACAATCAGAAGGTAGGGAACACTAATGTCATTCAAAGCTTTATGATTTCTAAAGTACTATATTAAAATGTCTTTTTGTTACTTTCATACAAAATATAAAGCATCTCCATTTAACATATTCATAGCCATCAACGCTTGTAATTGAGCTGAAAACCATACCTAGATATAATGTTCAGGCCTAGCTGTGGTTCTTGACAGTCATCCTCAGAGATAAATTTCCACAATGGATGTTTCAATTAAGACAGTAATATTTATTGAAAGGTAAACCATAAATGTATAGCCCCTTGAAACATTATTGAACAAAAGTAATTTATGCTGCAGTTGGTGTACTGCATTTTAGCAGTGCTTTGATTTTATCAGTATTTGTCAATTAATCAACGTGCACCTTGTAAAACATGTTCTCTTATTAGTGGGAACAGGCAATTGCTTGCAGACTTTGAAGGAAAGGTCATTTAATAACTTGCTAATTGTGTAAAGATAGATTTTAATTTTTTTAAAAAGCTGAACTCTCCTTATTACTGCACCTAAATAGGACTTTGTTTACATCTAACCTTGCCAATTTAAATATAGTCAATTGTTGCTTTTTTTTTAACAGCAGAGAAAGATTAAGTCATAAATTAATTTAACTTCAATATTTTAAAATTTAAGAGGCTTCTTGTTGCTTTTGCCAGTTCAGAGTTATGAGGCTTGAGGTTACAATTATTGGCAGGAAAGTCAGGAAAAAGAAGAAAAAGCAGAAGAAACGGGAAATGGAGCAGCACAAAAGAGCCAAGCGGTGGCAATATTCCACTTTTTTGTATTTGCCTCAATTCGTTCTTCATTCCTCCAGATGAGACATCAGCTCCATACTTATGACTGCTGGTTTTTCAGTTCAGTAAGTGAGAAAGAAGCTGAGTCAAGCTCCCTCTTTGGATAATCCATGCATCAGCACACTTGTCAACTCTGCTGGCAACCAAGAAAGCACTTCAACTTGGAGCCTCCACACTACCAACACACATTCTGTAGCCATCCAAAGGACACAACTGAGTTTCAAACAGGCAACATACCTTGGACAGCAATTTCTACAATGGTGTCTGCAGGGCTGAATCGAGAAATCCTCACCATCTTAGAAGTGTTAGTGGAACTTGAGATGGCGTGCCTTAAGGCATTTGTTACAGAAGGAATCTTGCACAGAGTTTACAGAGACAAGATTTGTTGAATGGAGATGGGTCTTGCTGAATGCAGCCTGGGCAAACTGCTTTGCTGAACGCCTCTTTTATAAGAATCAGGAGACCCAGTTTGCTCTCTGCCTGCTCAAACTGGCTCATCTATCGGGTTCCATTCCATTCTGTTCTCAGTTCCAAATAAGTCACTATTTCAGGCACATTTCCCTAACCAGATGCAAACACTCTTTTCCAGTGCCAGACTCCCTGGGGCAAATTAAGTCTCTTAGAAAAGGGTCAAGGAGGAATCAAACAAACTGCCTACTAGGAACAAGCCTGTGGGTTTAGGTGAGGCTGTCATTCATGTAGTCTACTAATCCAGTTTTAGACACTGATAGGGAAGCAGTGTTGAATCTGATAGGGCTGGGTATGGTGAGGAAAAATCTCTCATCTGCAGCCTAAGTTTCTTTTTATGAGCATAACAAATGAGTTCATTTTTTATGGCAACTAAACTGTTGGTCATATAACAATTACTGGGAGATTTCCTTTCCTAATATTTCTAATCCAAAGTTGCTAATCAAACTTCTTAGTTGATAATAAAATAACTTTTATAAAGGAAAACCCATCATACCTAACAAACATGGAGTATCTCTGAAGTAGACTATATTTTTTCTTTGAGTCATAGGGGGAAACTCTACATTCTTTCAATATTTGCTTGTATTAACCTTAGCTTCAGTCACTCACTTCTGTATATCTAGATTCTCTCCAAAGCAGAAGAGACAAGAGATAAATGCAAACGTGGGAAGGGAAGCTGCTTGGTAACATAATAGCTGCTCCCTGGTAGGAGTTATTTCTGTCTAAACAGTATACACTATATTAAAAAGCCACAGGGGGAAAAATGAATGGATGTGGATGACAGGTTCACATTTGTTTACTTGACATCTTAAAATATTGTAAATAAGTCTGTATGTTTCAATTCAAATGGTTCCATTATCTTAGAAGTCTTAATCATTTATAGCAGCAGTTTCTGAAGTATTCAAAGCTTCTGCTTAAGGAGTATTATTGGCACTGAACATAGTCATACTACATTAAACAGATTTACAGCCTTTTATATGGTTATCCTTGATCATCTTTATTTAAAAGAAGGTTTAGGCTGGGTGACGTGGCTTAGCATTCTCTTAGTGTTGTCACCCGTCAGTCCTGTTCTCCTGGAAAATCTGGCTCTGCTGACCCCCTCTTACTGCTCCAAATTACTCTAAATTGTACAAGGTACAGGGTGGTAGGGAGAATTCAACTGAGGTGTTTGAGACTGCGGCCATATTTTAAAACACACCTGAGATCTTGGTTTTATTCAGGTATTAGGAAGCCAACAGATCAGAAGATAATGACCATTGAAAAGGTGGTTTGTTATTTATGCTGGCAGTCAGCTTTTTTGTTCCTGTGGCAAAGTACCTGAAAAAACAACTTAAGAGGAGGATTTATTCTGGCTTATGGTGTCAGAGGGTTCAGTCCCATGGCTGGCCAGCTCCAACTCTTTTAGGCCTGTGGCAAGGCAGCCATATCAGAGCAGATGGGCAGGGCAGTCAGGAAGCAGAGAGTGACAGAGCAGAAGTATCTGCAGACAAGAGATACCCTTCCAAGGCACTGACCTACATCCTCCAATGAGGTCCTGTCTCCTAAGAGCCCACAGTGATGATTTCATCAGTGGATTAACCAATTGATCAAGTTAGAATGCTCATGATCCAATCACCTCTTCAAAGTCCAATCAGCTGGCAACCCAGCCTTTGGGGGCATTTTTATATTCAAATTATAACATTTACTGTTTCCCAAAGGACAGGGCCCATCATACCATGCAGGACTACATAGGGAGGTACCGGGGCTGGTGAGGGGGCAGAGGGAGAGAGGGGAACTGGCAAGAGAATTTGTTGTGGTTTCCTGGGGGAAGAATGTGCGAGGAAGGGAAGCAGGCAGTTTGAATAGTTTTAGCAGGCTCTGGGGTATAGGGGTGGTTCCTGGTTGTCTAGTCCCTTGGCCTTGTATTGACTTAGGGCAGAGAGATTGTGTTCCAGACTGCAGGAGGCTGATACAGAGAAGCAACTGGAGCATAGATTAGGATTGGCTGGTTCACATACCAAAGGCCAGTTCACAGGCAAGTTGTTTATTGTTGGTAGGCAGGTTAGCTTAGGCATTAGCAGGCAATATGGAGGAAAAGGGGATTGAAATTGACTGATGCCATTTGTTCCTGATGGGTGAAGACACCTGTATCTCTTGGTGACACTGGAAGGACATTTTCTAGTGGGCCCCACACTAATTCAAACCATTGAGACACTTACAAAACAAAGACCCCAGTCTTATGTCACACTGGGTGCACAGAACTGGGTGCCCACGGCTGATGTCACACTGGGTGTGCTCCAGTTTGAGAGACATGTGCATGTTCTATCTTTTCCTTCTTTTTTTCCCTCTCCATTTCTTGCCCTTTTCTTTTCTTTTTTTTTCTCTGGCAACCATGTACATATCTCTCCCGTCTTCTCTGTCTAAAGTACTTTACCCTGTAGAAACCTGTTTAATTCTGTTCTTTCTGACTTTACCTTTCCCTAGGAAATAGAAATATCCTTATGCAGACTCACCTAGGGAACTCAGCTTATGTCAAGTTCCTTTGCAGGTTTACCTAAGACTCTCTAAGGTGCCTCAGTCGTCTCTATAATTATTCCTTAATGGTACACTATTTTTTACTAAATCTTATCTATACTCTCTACTGTAACTTCTGTGGCAGGTATAAATTCATTTATACACAGGATGCAAGGACCAGCGTTATGTTGTTATAGGTTGGGGACCTATGCTCCAGACCTGCCTCTCTGTTCCCTGTAAATCTCTGGTAACATTGTCTGTAGCAATTAGCTAATGCTGGGAAGGCCAGTCCCTCCACAAGTCTACAAGACTCCAAGATGTTGAATCATCACCAAATACAGAAAAAACAAAAACAAAGACATGATTCATATAGGCCCGTTTGAAACACCACAGATAAAAAGTTTCTCAGGCTTACTATGCATAGGAATCACTTGTTTATTTTGCTAAATATACATTGTAATTCTTTAGATTTGGGTGAGAATTGAGACTAATTTCTAATAAACTTACCACAATCAGAATAATTAGTAATAAAAGTATCTGGGCCACTTTCTGTGGAAAGAGTACCTAATGTTTATTAAGCCCAGCCTTGAGCTAGCCCCTAAGAGGCACTGAGTACACATTCCTGAGCTTATTGTCCTCAAATAACAGCCTTTGCTCACAGGAAAATGTATCCCAATTTTATAGATAAGGGAATGGAAACTCAGGGCAGTTAGCTAAAAGTTGGAAAATATAAATGTGTCTGGCCTAAAAACCCATTTTCCCCCACTGCAGTGTAAGTGCATATGGCACTGCTCTGATGGAAAACAAAGTCTCCATTGGTTAAAGGATTCATGAACTATTAAGTTTGTGGACCTCAACAGCAAGAGAAATTAAGAATTGGATTCATTATTGCAGGAGTGGAGGTAACTTGTGCTGATAAAGTAACTGATGAAGTTTACCAGAGCCATTCACAAAACACTTACAAAGGACTCTCTATTAAACTAATGTTATATTTTAAAAAGTGATACATATACATGGTGAGATAGGTACAATAAAAAATTAGTCTTCCTCTGACATGCCCCTAGCCCCAGAGTTCTACTACTCAGAGATAACTACCTTAGGTATATGTAGCCCTCCAGAACTGTTGTATGCAAATATGAAACTTTTTTATGCAAATTAATTCAGTCAGTCTTTCCAAGGAACTGAGGGAAAAGTAGTAAATAAAACAAATTCCTTCATGTGCTTTACACTCTAGTAAGGGATATAGATCACAAACAAACAAGTAGATTATATATTATACAAAATAGGCATAAATGCTAATAGGGAAAAGGGCAGGGGTGGAGGAGATTGTTTGCAATTATAAATATAGCTGCTAAGGAAGGGCTCATTGAAAAGGTGATGTTTGAGCAAAGGCATGAAGGGAAACAGCCAATTCCACACATATTCTCATCTAGTAATATGTGCTAAAGGCCTTGCCACATCAGGACTCACAGATCTCCCTCACTCTTTTTAAAGGCTTCAGGGCAGTATGCTCTTTGCATGCATCATAGTGCTGGGAATTTTGTTATTCCCATAATGGATGTCTGAGATTAATCTTGTTATAATTTGTTAGATGATCATTTGGGTGGTTACAAAGAGATCTGGGGTTTGTAATATAAAACCTGATTAAATAGAAAAGGACCTAAATTAGGTGTGAGAGGCTATGGTCCCATGCTGTGCCATTCCCTGCCCAGGTAACCTGGCTGTGGCATTGATAATTTGTGGACTTCATTATTGATATCAGTGTTCTGGTCTCAGGAGAAATGTCCCTTTTCCCGCCCTACCTCAGATGGTGTTATTGGCCATCAGGCCCAGGGTGACATCTAGGGCCTTCTCCACTTGGAGGCCTAAGCAATTTTCTGCCCGCATCATTTTCCTCAGTATCGGGGGTACGTGCAACTCCTACACAGTCACATAAAAACTCCAACCTTCAAGCTGACAAGTTTTCCATATTCCCTAAGAAAGTAGCATTAGCAGAAATTTCAGGGAACAGTTTATCCTCTAGGATCTGTGCATGATCTCCTTCCAGAGAAGGAAACTATACAAGCTTCCTCAAAACAAAAACAAAAGAATCTTTATTTCCCAATAATATTTACGTATGCAGATGCAGATGTTTGGCACTGGGCCATCAGACTCAACAGATTTCACTAGTTTATTCCTTAAATTAATATCTGAAGCAGTTCCTGGAATATGTCAGTATTCTGCCAGGCATCATAGGAGGAACCAGTATCAGTGCAATAAGGTACCTGCCCTGGTCACCTTCCTAGCTGTTCACAAAGAAAAGACAGAAGGAAAAACAACCATGATTCAAAGCACTGGGTGGTAAGTGGTGCATGAAGGAATTAAAAGGAGCAGCAAGATACTGTTGTTTGGAGGCTCTCAGATCCTCACAGACAATCCCAGTTGAGAAGTAAACAGGTCAAGTGTTGAAGGGATGGATGCAGTACAAGGAAACTTTGGGGAGAGCTGAGTATATGAGTGTATATTTTTGTGTTGAGAGTATGATGGTGAATGGAGAGTGAGCAACAATCACACTATGTGCAATGCCCAGGTCAGGGAAAATAGAGACTTCATAAAGGGAACACTGAGTAGCCCATACAGCTCAATTATTAGATATAAGGATGTAGGTGACAGGAAATATTAGTTGGAGTAAGACTAGTACAGGGACCTGAGTCACGTAATCTATTATTAGGCATGGAATAAGTGAGTTCTGAAAGACAATAATAAAAGCACCATCAATTTATCTAATTTATTTACCTATTTTTTGCTTTTATTTGGTGGTGATAGAGATTACACACTTCAGTTTTATACCTTCTATTTCTGATTCTACTAATTTTTAAACCAACCTAATATTTATCATGGTACTATATACTCATATATCTGCTGCCATAGCACTGTGGCGTCCAATCTTGTCAGATCTTGGAAACAAAGAAGGGTTGGGCCTAGTTAGTACTTGGATGAGAGACTGCCTAGGAACACTAGGCATTATAGGCTTTGGAAAAGGACCTGGCAACCTACTCCCAAAAAGTAATCAGCCATTGAAAACCCTAGACTAGCAGAGAAGCATGACAATAATGTTTCATCTGTTGTACATAGGGTTCCTATGAGTCAGACACCAACTCGACACACCTAATAACAACATATACTCATGGGCTGGGGTTTAGCTCAGTTCACAGAGTGCTGCTCTGCACTCTCTGAAGACCTGGGTTTGATCCCCAGCACAGTAAAAATGGGAAGACATGGCAATCCGCTCCCAAAGCAATCCCAAAACATTGGGCCCGACTAGATGGCAACAACAATATATACTCATAGTTTAAAAAGACAAATAATACTGTAAGGCCTATTACCATAATAGGCCAGTAATTATCTTCCCATCATTCCTTTTTGCTCCTCAGAGGAAAATTAACTTTTTATTATGAAAGATATTTATTTGCCAGAGTGAGAACAGGTAAGATTTCTGCCCCCACCAACTGCTCTCAGTTTGGTTAATCAATGATCTTATCCAAGCATAGGACTCACTGCCCAGCAACTCAAATCTACCTCACCCCTCAAGAAGGCTGAATCCCACTCTGAGAGAGGACATCACTTTTACCTTTTAACTCTGATATTTGCTTCCCCATACTCAAGTATTGTATGTTGATATTTCTTAAATTATAATTTTTAGAGATTAGCTAATGTCTTATTATTAAGCAAACTGAAGAAAATTTAATACTATGGTATGATCAGCACCTCCCATATAAGCTTCCTTTGTCCATTTTCCCAGGGGACTAAAGATCAATTGGGGATTAAATCACTAATCTATGTCTACACTGAAGTGACCATGTTATCTGGTTCACTACTGAATCCAGTATTATAAGAATATACTGTTGATTTTGCTTAACATCTTGCTTTTCCTGTCATTACCTTTTATCCTTTTTTTGCTCACTTCTTTTCCTAATTGACTCTGAATTCCCCAAAGTAACTACAAACCACTATTAAAACAACTTTTTTACATTATCCATCCAACAAATTAATATGTTAGAACTATTTTCGCTCAGAGACAGCATCCCATGCAGTGTGTTTGGTTCAGTGGTTCTCCTGGGCAGTTGCCTACCTGTTGACCTGGGGCTTCTTTTTACCAGCTTACAAAATCTTGTGGTGGATCCCCCATTTCCTGGGTCCCACAGTTTCTTCTTCTTTGATTATATCCTCATTTTTTGTAGAGAAAATTCTCTAGTAGCTTCTTGGGAAAAGGCACACCGGAGGTAGATTTGATGCTATCTTGTGTATCTGAAAATGTCCTAATTCGCCTCAAACTTGTTTGGTAGTTTCAGTTTGTAATCGAATTTTAAGTAAAGGAGAATTTTCTCTCAGAATTTTTAGGCTCTTCTTCATTGCCTTTTGGCTTCCAGTGTTCCAGTGAGAAGACTCAGGCCCTTGGTATGCCTCATCTTTTATATGTGACTTTGTTTTATTTCTCTGAAGGGTTTTTGAAATCTTTTTAGTCTAACTGCTATGAAATCTCATAGTGAAGACCTTTAATGAGGATCTTTTCTTATTCATTGTTCTGGGCACTTTCTGGTCTCTTTAAATGTAGAGCTTCCTGTTGTTCTCTTTTAAAATGTCTTTTTATAGTATTTTTTTTTATGCTTGTCTCCCTATATTTTTTTCTCTCTTATCTTTCTGGAGCTCCTTTAGTAAAAGCCTGAACCTCATGGATTGATTCATTATTTTTCTTACCTCTACCCTACTTTACTTCCACCTTGGCCTGTTAATCTACTTCCTAGAAAGTTTACTTGATTTCATCTTCTTTACCTCTGAATGATTTAAAAAGAAATTTAAAACCCTCTTATTTTCTGATTGCTCTTTTTCTGTAGAATGCTTTTTAAAATTTTCATGAATATAATAGTGTCTCTTACCTGAAGATGTTATAGGTTTTGAAAGCCTTTCCTTTGCTTCATGAATTATTCCTATCTTCTATGAGCCCCTTACACACACACACACACACACACACACACACACACACACACGCTCTCCCTCTCTCTCTCTATCTCTCTCTCTCCCCCTGTCTCTCTTTCTCCCTTCCCACCTCTTTCTCTCTCTCTTTCTATTTTATATTATATTTTATTTTGGGGGCTATCCTTAAGTGGTGAGTGACCCCTCACTATTCACTTATATTTAAGATATTCACATATATATATGTAGAGAGAAAATATAAAATTAAATATAGAAAATATAAAATTCATTTGTATTTAGGCACAAGTCCAGTATCTAGGGACAACCTTTTAGTGGGCAGGGTGTGCTTATGACGGGGGAGGGAGGCATTCCTGTGAAGTAACTGGGTTGGGAATCTAGCCATTTCTGTGAGGATTGCAAATGCCAGACTTTGAGCTATTCTATGCCACAGATGGTCTGGGATTTAGCTCAGTTGGCAGAGTGCTGCTCTGTGTATTCTGAGGCCTTGGGTTTGATTCCCAGCACTGCAAAAATGGGAGAAGGACATGGCAACCCACTCCCAATACAATCCTGAAACAAAAAGCCATCGAAAATCCTATGAACAGCAGAGAAGCACAGACATAGTGCTGGGCATGGCACAGCGCTGGGTAGTGTTTCATTCTGCTGTACATAGAGTTGCTATGAGTCAGACACGACTCAATGGCATCTAACAACAACAACATTGCTGCAGATAGCAATCTTCAAACTCTACCTAGCAGCCAGTCCCTGGCTGTGGGCACCCTGGGGCTACAGTGAGCAGTGCATGAGGTCTCATGTGCTGACTCTGTGCCCTTCCCCTGGCCTGGTCCCTGGGTCCAGAGAATCCCTGATGAATGCAGCCCAAGATTCTCCGTTAAGCCTCAAGAAAGGATGATGGGGAGCTGGTATAGCAGCATGAAGCTGGGAGGGGAGCAGGAACTACTTCCCATACTGTGTTCCACTCCTGAAACTAGCAGCTCTGTAACTACCTGCAACCAGCCCACCTTTTCCAGTCTCACTCCTCACCCTGTTTAAACCCCCAGCGTCCTGCAGGAGGAAGCTGTATCTTCTCTCTGTGTATCTCAGCTACTCATCCATCGCTGTGCTGTCCTCCAGAAACTGGCTGACCCCTTGTTCAGTAGCATCTCCTGTTTGTTCCCTCTTACTTGCTCTCAGTTTCTCTAGAGCTTTTAAAAAATCTTTTCTATAATTTTAGTGAGATTTCTGGAATAGGAAGATACCAACACCATCTAACACCACCAGTAATTCCCAGTCTTTTATTTTGTAGTTATAGTTACTTATCCTATATTTAATTCTGGTCTAGTTTGCTGATCTGGAGAACTTTATGTGCCCCCTCAAATCAACTATTAACTCTCTCACAACATTTTGTATGGAAAATACTGCCCAAGTCATCTTAATTTTCTATCATTTTCTTTCTTTTTTGTGGCATTAGGGGGTTGAATCCAGGGCCTTGTGGACACTGGCTGAGCACTCCATCACTAAGCCCCACTCTCAGCCACTTTTCTCCTTTTATTCTTAGATTTATTTATTTATTGAGCCCTGGGAGTTGAACTCAGGACCTTGCTCATGCAGGGCAAATGCTCTCCCTCTATGCTACATCCCCTGGCCCCTTTTATTTTGAGACAGGGTCTTACTACTAAGTTGTGCAGGCTGCCTCTGGCCTTGTTTTGTGATCCTCCTGCTTCAGCTGCCCAATCTGAGTCTCTGGGATTACAGGTGTGCACCACAGCAACTGTTTCTCTGTTGTTTTCTGGAGAGCATAAGACAAAGTGAAGGTGCCTTCCTTCCATAAATTTATCTTTACAGCATCTTAATGTTACCTTCCTGCAGCCGTAGCCCTGTGGCATCCGATTCCTTCAGATCTCAGAAGCTAAGCAGGGTCGGGCCTGGTCAGTACTTAGATGGGAGACCGCCTGGGAACACCAGATGCTGTAGGCTTGGGAGAAGGACCTGGCAACACCCTCCCCCCAAAAAAAACCAATCTGCCATTGAAAACCCTATGAACAGCAGAGAAGCACTGACAATAGTGTTTCCCCTGTTGTACAGAGGGTCGCTATGAGTCGGATACCGACTCAACAGCACCTAACAACAACAACAACAACAACAACAACAACAACGTTACCTTGGCTTCAGAAGTTTGGACTAATAATCAATTTGAGGTAGATGTCACATTAGTTTCTCACAATATAGCAAGGAAGGGAGGGAAGGAAGAGTTTTTCACTTCCAATTTGAGGCATTGCATCCATTGTTAGCAAGTCACCTGGAAGCAATTCCTCTGCCAGCCATGAAAGGGTGGTGGGGAAAGCATTTGTAGGCATTATTAGGAAGAGCAATATCAAAGTGAGAAGCAAGGAGGCCTGAATAAAGAAGGAAGGCAAGTATTTCACTCTGGATCAGTTTCTTAGCTTTTTAGGATCCAGTTTGGTTAACTGCAAAATTAGAATGTTGGATGAAATTCATCCAAATGTTCATGATAAAAGTCCTGAGATGAGGTCATTCTGAAATATGCCTCCCTAATTTCAGGCTCATTTCTCTACCATTCTTGAAGCTTCATAGTACATATTGGCATATCCAAGGCTCCTGTCTGATTTTATTTTACTTGGCATTAGGTTAAACTTATTTAACTCCAGAGTCTCCTCCAATTTTTTTCTTTCATGTAATACCAACATACCATGGGAAAGACTTAAGGAGTTCATCTACAAGTTCCCATTTCTACAAGTTTCTATGAGTTTTATAATCTTATCTAAATGTTTTAATTAAGGCAGAAGGGAAAACATAATATATTAAAAGTTTTATCCATTGGTGCTTCCTTTTATAGTAGCATATACATTTCAGAGTAGGGAAAATTCTATCATGATTTCAGTGAAACTAGGTATTTCCAAGTATGACTTAATATCTCATCTCTAGTAGCATCATCCATATCTAAGACAGATGGACCATTGGCTAAACTGCTACACAGTTGATTTGATTTGGTTATGAGGACAGTTACATTGCTGGGACACATCTGGCAGTCTTGGCTTTCAGTGAAGGAAATGAACCAACCATGTAGTGATTAGACTGACTGCTCAGTGATCAATGTAACCAAAACAGAAAATAACTGTGGGATAGGTTAATCTTTAAGTTGCAGGGCATACTATAACAGCAAAATACAACAGAAATAGGCATTCATGATGAATAATTTTTAATGCTAATCTTACTCATGAAACTGTTAAAATTATTTTCAGGAGGGAAATATTTTCACTTTTTCTATCAATCTATTAACATTTACTTATACCTCAATGGAAGTGTCTCTGCTAAATGTTGCTGGGAATATAAGGATGTACAGCAGAAAAGGTACTTTGAAGATCCTACCAGAAAAAAAGACCTAGGAACCAGACATCAGCTGACACTAACTTTCTGTGTAGCCTCTAATAAATCTTTGTTTTCCTAGTGGTGAAATTAATAATACTCAAGTAACTTGTAGGTTTAGTTGATTATATGAACAAATGAGGGGCTTTTCTCTGAATGTCTTCTTATAATACAAAATCATTCTTAATTTATCTACCCAGCAAAAAGTGAACAGATATTCTTATATTCTTTAATTATATGCCATAAAGCCCTCTCCTTCATTTTATCTGCAGTTACTCTATAAGCAAGTGTTGCAACATTTTACCTTTTTCCCTCCTATGTCTCTTTTCCCTCAAGACTGCTAAGGTTTTAAAGTTCTAATTATTTATATTGTACTATTTGCAATTACTTGTATGTTTCAACTAAAAAGCCTACTCCAAAAAGATACAGTTGCCCTCTTTCTAAAAAGAAAATTTAAGAAAAATCAACTTTTTCCCAGCCAAGAAAACATAGTGGGTTGTCAACAGTCCTGGTCTGCCCAGCATGGGAGGATGTCCCACTGTATGGGACTTTTATTTTGAAGCTGGAGCATTCTTCCATGAACCAAGAAGTGGGTCACTTTAGGTGGCAGCTTGAAAGAAAGACTGGATATAGCATGGATACCACCATCAGAGAGTTGCAATTTCAATCCTCTTATTAGATGTACTCTTCTTTCACTGCTAAGCAGCTGCAGAAAGCAATCAAACAACAGATGGATAAATGGATTTAATGACCTTTAAGTTTCCTTTGGGCTAGAGTTTAGCTCAGTCAGTAGAGTGCTGCTCTGTGTGCTCTGAGGCCCTGGATCCCCAGCACCGCAAAAATGAGAGAAGGATCTGGCATCCCACTCCCCAAAACAATCCCCAAACAATCAGTCATTGAAAATCCTATGAATAACAGAGAAGCACAGTTATAATGCTGGGCATGGCACAGTGTCAGGGAGTGTTTTGTTCTGTTGTACACAGGGTCAGTATGAACTGGACCCCCCCTTAACAGCATCTAACAACAACAAGAAGTTTCCTTTACACCAGTAGGTCTCAATTCTGACTTCATACTAGAATCAACTGGTTAGCTTTTTTAAAATGATAAGATTCCCTCTTTCTTTAATAGATCTGATGAAGAAAGTCTCTGCTAGTGACATGTATGTTTGAAGTCCCCCAGTAGAATTTCATGTAAGCCCCTGAAACAATATTTTATAGACAGTGAGATTCAAAGTTTAGATTTTTTTTTCTCACTTAGGGAATGAACCCAGGGCCTCAAAAATACTTTGCAAGTGCACTACCACTGGAGTGCACTCCCAGCCCATTTTCCTCTTATTGTTTATTTTGAGTGAGGGTCTTACTACATTGTTCAGGCTGCCTCTACACCTGAACTTGTGCCCACCTCCCAAGTCACTGGAATTACAGGCATGCACCACCATGCCTGGCTGTAACAACAGATCTTGTAAGAGTTTTCCATAGCAAGGAAAAATCTACTTTATGATCTCTGATTTAAAGTATTGTATACAAGTTTGTACTTCACATTTAAAATAAATGAGAACAAACTATTTTTATTTATTCACTTGCATTTATTTATTCACATAGGGATCATGCTATAGAAGTCTCTCCTCTGTCATGTTTGCATTCTGACCCCCAATCATCACCATTTACTGACGTCACTTTTTTTTTTTTAACAAGAAATTGTATTGGACACTGTAGGACCACAGGATTTATAACTTAGGAATAATCTCTGCCTTCAAGGAGTCTACGGTAGCAGATATGAAAGGTTGACTGAATGATTAAGGCAAATGACCCCAAGAGGATTTCAAAGAGTAGGTGGCCATGGTCTGAGATGGTGAGGAAATCTGCACTGAGGAGGTGGGATTTCAAGAGGGCCTGGGTGACTGGTTAGAATTTCAGTTAGATGGCCAGATAAGATATTCCAAATAGAAAGAAAAGCAGTTTGGGAGTGGATAAGAAGAAATCTGATTACCAAATTTAAATATGTTCACAAATAACATAGTCCACATTCTGAGAAATGCGAAGTATGTCTAAAGATACATATAATTCTGTGTGAGGCCAACTACTCAGCAAGGGAACATAGTTAGCTCAATCACTGTTTTGGTGATAACCACCTAGAACGCTGAAAAGAAGAATTGGACTGGCCAGGAATACATAGTTGGTTCAGCAAAGGCATAATGACCTGTTTGCTCTATAATGTAGAGAATAAGCCACTGAAAAGCAATAGCACAACCCCTTCCCTCTCATGCTGGGCCCACTGAAGAGATTTGATTGCCCAGCCATCAAGACAGATGCTATATAGATAGATCCTTGCCAAACCCCTGAGGTTTCTGTCTCTTCTGATCCAATGATGATTTAATGTTGAAGAAAGAGATTTAGAACAAAAATCATGCAAGAGGTATGTGCTGTCTTAAATGTCATGTTAAATGATTAATCAATCATTGATTTTCAAATTACTTTTATAGTACAATAGTCTTTTCTTGGATTTTGGAATTAAAGTACCACTGTTCCATTTGTCTTTGCCTCCTAAAATACTTAATTTTCAGATTTTTCCCAATATATGGTCTTCACGCAGGTTGTTAACTAATGCCAATGAATGATCTGGGTAGGCATCAACTCAGGAAGTGAATTGGCAAAATTAACATTTAGAAGTAGGCACCACTGGTTATTTCACACATTATTAACTTATATTACAATTCAAATAAGCTTACAGCTGGCAAAAAAATCTTTTCTGTAAAGTGATCTCAAACATAATAGGCTTAATCAGAGATAAATTAAATTAGGCAGCCATGCATACTACAGCATATTAATTCTGAGTATTTATTAAATACATTTTTCTCTTATCAGTGGTGTGAACAACACTATACACAAACAAATTCTTTAAGAGGCTAGCAAATAAAGTTTATGTTTGGGATGCTGTGTGTCTGACATTTCCCCATGCCTTTTAAAATGATAAATAATCTTTTTGGCTAATAATGACACTAGGTTAAGTCCCCATAAATGAGCCAACCTGACTCCTAGGTAATTAAGAAAACAGCAGCAGACAAAACTGCTACATGTTTCGGATTTTTCCAAAGGGAATTTTTCTACTTATTATGGCAATTTTTAAAAGAAGATATTCGTGAGTTATAACTGGAGCAAAATGCTCAAAATATAAGGCAGTGAATATTCATTATGCTAAAAATTGATGCATCGCATTTTGTTTTGGGTGACCTATGTCACTTTAGAATACTCAAAGAAGGAAATTATTAAGGGTGAGTGCTATTTTATAAAGAAGATTATACCTTTTCCGCTTTCTTTCCTCAAATGGTAGTAATCTAAATCAGATGCTTAGCACTTGGATTCCACATGTTAGAAAATGGTCGTTTTGTGTAAGAAAATGAAAAGGCATATCTAGACTCGATGCACTCTCCACACACTCGCGTTATCTTTTTTGATTTACGTTTGCTATATTATCTTGTTATGTTATTAATCAACCAGGCCCTTTAATTTCTGTGTCCAGAAGCAATTCAAGTTACTAGGCATGACCTCCCACCCCTAAAAGACTGAGAAACATGTTTGACATTCTTTGTGCTTTGCAAATTTAGAACTCAATGTAAGGTGACAAAAACATTAAGCTGCCCAGTGAGCAAAATGTGAAACTAATCACTATCTGTTCTTAGCCATGGGTACAATAATTGGCAGATTAAAATGCTTGAGAATAGCTGGGCCACGTGCATCAGAAATCATCACCTTGGAAGGGCTAATGAAGATAAATTTCTGCAGCTAGTTTTACTGACAACTACTTCAACTACCAGCAAACTGAGAAACCAACTTCCCAGTACATATTTCACTTACTATAAAGTACATGTCATGTAGAATTTTTATTATTTTTAGGAAAAATATCTAACTACTCTTTGTATCTTATACACACATAATGGTTGAATTAAGACTATTACTTACTCTTGAAAAACCAATGCTTTTCATTTTAAGCTGGCAAACTCTGATAAATTTCTCTATTAATTGAATGTCTTGCTTTGTAACAGAATCAAATTTAAGGGCAAAAAGGGAAAAATTTAAGTTTTAATAAATTTGCTATTGTTCACTCATTCTTGCCTCCATTCATCCATTTATTGGACAGTTATGGACACCTACCACATGCCTGTGGTTAGCCATAGCACTCTGGCATCCCATCTAATCAAATCTCAGAAGCTAAGCAGCGTCAGGCCTGGTTAATCATTGGATAGGAAACCACCTGGGAATACTGGGTATTTTAGGATTAGGAGAAGGACCCGGCAGCCCACTCCTAAAATAATCAACTATATAAAACCCTATGAGTAGCGGAGGAGCAGTGACAATACTGTGCCTGACATGGCACAGTATTGGCCAGTGTTTCATCTGTTGTACATAGGGTCACTGTGAGTCGGACTCAACTGAGTGGCAACCAGTAATAGTACTACCACTACCACCTGCTAAGCACTGTGCTTGATATTTGGCATGTTGTTGTTGTTGTTGTTGTTAGGTGCTGTCAAGTCGTGTCCAACTCATAGCGACCCTTATAGGGTTTTCAATGGCTGTTTCGGGATTGCCTTGGGAGTGGATTGCCAGGTCCTTCTCCCATTTTTGTGGTGCTGGGAATCGAACCGGGGACCTCAGAGATTGCAGAGCAGTCTGAGCTAATCCCAGCCCCAGATATTTGGCATGGAGAGATAAATAATATCTTCCAGGGAGCTTGTGACCACTGCGTAAAAGATGCACACATACAGTATGCATCCAGGCAACTAAGACCTATATGCTGTTTGAGAAATGGTTTCAGGATGTATCCCTGCCCTGAAAGCCTGTCAAGAGAAGACTCACTCTTAAGCTGAATTCTAAGATGATTTCTGAACAGATTTTGAGGGTACATAAGCTTGAGAATGATCTTCAAAATGAAAGAATAGCATGTGCAAAATCAACAAGAAGGTCATGGCTGGCTTGGAGCAAAGAAACTGCCTCCAGAATATATGAAGGAAATAAATACAGGGAGCAAGAGGTCAATAGATGATGAAGATAAAAGCTAAGCAAGGGTGAGAATATGAAGGTGCTAGAAACTATATCAAGGAGTTTGGATTTGATCTTTCAAGGCAATAGTTTTCAAAACATACATAGGAGAAACTTGGGGTTCTGTGAAGAAGGGAGAAAATTAAGAAGGGCAGGAAGTGAAGGGGCAGTCAAGACTCTGGTCCTGATATATTAATTTAGCCACAGTAGCTTTGTTAATTCCTGCAGCCCTATCACTGTGGTGCCTGATCCTGTCAGATTTTGGAAGCTAAGCAGTGTCCGGCCTAGTTAGTACTTGGATGAGAGACTGCCTGGGAACACCAGGTGCTGTAGGCTTGGGAGAAGGACCCTGTAACCCATTCCCAAAAATCAATCTGCCATTGAAAACCCTATGAATAGCAGAGAAACATTAACAATACCATTTCATCTGTTGTGCATAGGGTTGATATGAGATGGACAACAACTTGATGGCACCTAACAACAACAAGAAGCTTTATTAATATCTATATTATACATTGGGGTTTCATTTTATTATCGTTAGCTATGTGTGCATATGGGCTGGGATTTAGCTCAGTTGGTAGAGCACGGCTCTGCAGTCTCTGAGGTCCTGAGTTCATTCCCAGCACCACAAAAATGGGAGAAGGACATGGCAACCCACTCCCAAGGCAATCCCAAAACAATCTGCCATTGAAAACCTTATGAGGGTCACTACCAGTCAGACATGACTCGACGGCACCTAACAACAACAACATGTGTGCATGTGGTAGGGTACTTCGGGGCTTGAACAGAGGGCCTGTGCATGCTAGGCAAAAGCTTTCCTGCTGAACTGTACCACCAGCCTCCATTCTTTTTTTGTGGTACTAAGGGTTGGATCCAGGTCCTCACACATGCTTTCCAAGTGCTCTACCACAGAGCTGCACCCCTAGCCTCCTTATTTATTTATTTATTTTGAGACAGGATCCCACTAAGTTACACATTCAGCTAAACAAACAGTGCTTTAATAGAACAAATGGTGCTTTAATAAGGAAATGTTGGCTTATCTGAAGTGTGTGTGTGTCTTCCTTTGGGACCCTGCTTCAATACCAGCTACCCCTGGGCTTGAACTCAAGATCCTCCTGCCTCAGATTTCTGAGTTGCTGGGATTACAGGCATGTGCCATGGTGCCTGGGTAATTATTGCCATTTTAAATAACTTTTTCACTTTCAAATAATTTTAAATTTATAGAAAATTTGCAAAGATAATTCAGGCAATTGCTATCTACCTCTGCCCTAATTTTTCCTAATGTTTAAATCTTATTATCACCATGGCACAGTTGTCACAACAAAGAAAATGACATTGGTGTACTATTATTAACTAAACTCCAGACTTCATTTCAATCCCACCTATTTTTCCATTAATGTTTTTAATCTGTTCCAGGATCCAATCCAGGACACCCCACTGCACTGAGTCATCAGGTCTCTTTAGTCTCTTCAGGTCCAGGACAATTTCTTAGTCTTCCCTAGTTTTGCATGGCAGAAGTTGTTTTTAGGTGCCATCAAGTTGGGGCCAACTCATAGTGACCCCACGTACAACAGAATGAAGCACTCCCTAACACTGTGCCATGCCCAGCACTATTGTCAGTGCTTCTTTGCTATTCATAGGGTTTTCAATGGCAGAGTGTTTCAGGAGTGGATTGCCAGGTCCTTTTTCCTAGCCTACAGCACCTGGTGGTATTCCCAGGTGATCTCCCATCCAAGGACTAACAAGGCTGACTCTGCTTAGCTTCTGAGATCAGGTGGGATCAGATGCCAGGGAGCTATAGCTGTAGACATTGGCAGGCACAGCGATCACATATTTTACAGAATATCCCTTGGGTTGTTGGTGTTTTCATGACCAACTGGGAAGAATATCATAGAGGCAGGGTACACTTTCTGTCATATCCTATTGGGAAGTGGGCAAATGACTTATCACTGGACATGGAGACCTTGACTACTTGGTTAAGGTAATATTACTATTTTTTCTTTTTTGAAGTCAATGACTGAGTACAGTCCACATTTATAAGAGGGTAAACTTCATCCTCTGGAGTGAGACAGCTATCTCTTCTATTTGGAATTATTCTCTAAGGAAGATTTGTCCCTTCTACTCCATCTATTTATTTCTTCAATTATTTATTTATATCAGGATGAACTCAAGTATGATTTTTTTGTTTTATTTTTTGGATTCTAATCAAATAGAATGTTACCATTTTGTTTCTCAGATTGTTCCAGCTTTAGCAATTAGGAGCTTGTTTAGGTTAGTTCCTGTATTTCTTTGACATGCCTTCATCCTCTTGTGTTTTTGGTTGTTTTTGGTGCACTTTACTTGTTTTAGGGCGTAAGAGATGTTCCAAGTTCATCTTGTATTTCTACTGCCCCAGCCACAGAACCAGCCATTTCTCTCCAAAGATCTGGGCATTCCATGTGCTTGATGCTTCTGGGGTATCATTATTCCCAAGCTCTCTCAGCAAAAGGAGCTAAGAAATGTAATATATATTCAAACCATTGGAAAATGGAATTTTAAATCCAATCTACAATGTTTAAAATAATAAAATTTAATAATGGGCATGTAAAACCTTTAGAATATAAACCACAAAATATTACTGAGAGATCTTAAGGAGGATCTGCACAAGTGTTCATGGATTGTAAAGCTCTATATTATCACTTCTTCCCAAATTGAACCCTAGGATCAATATATTCCCAAATATAGTCCTCCACAGGTGTCTTTTTCAGAAACAGCAAACTAATTCTAAAATGTCATGGGAACTAGGATATCTAAAACAATCTTGTAAAGAATGAAAAACATGGGGAGCTTTAATCCCCTCACTTGGAAGACTTACTGCAAAGGTACAGTAATCAGCACAGTGTAGTACTGGCATAAAGAGCTAGATGGAATGGAAGATAGCCCAGAAACAGGTATACACTTAATATAGTCATGTGATTTTTAACACTAATTCCAAGGAATTTCAATAGGAAAGAAAAGCCTCTTCACCAAATTGTTCTGTGTAAATTAAATGTCCATATAGAACCTAACTAAACCTACCTTGCCTTCGTACAATAAATAAAAATTAATTCAATATGGATTATAAATCTAAACACAGAACAAAAACCATAAAGCTTAAGCCATATAACTTTTTTTGATTTAGGGAAAAAGGTTTATTCTGATGAACTATAGAAAAAACCATGAAAGAAAAGAAAATCTCATAAATCTTTTTTTTTCTTTTTGGTACTGGGGATTGAACCCAGGGCCTCATGCTTGCATGCTTTGCAAGTGCTATACCACTGAGCTGCACCCCCAGCCCAAAAATATGATAAATTAAGACCTCAAAATTTAAAACATTTGCTTATTAAAATACATCATTGAGAGAATGAGTAGGCAAGCTACAGATTGAAAGGGGTATATGGAAAGCATGTATCTGGTAAAATATTGGTATCATACACATGAAGAAGTCCTATATTGAACAATAAAAATATACACAACACAATATAAAAATGGGGAAATGACTTTTATGAACACTTTACAAAGGAAGCTATGAATAAAGCAGTAAGCATATGAAAATGATTTGGTCAAGGAAAATGCATATTATAATGTAATATCAACTACAAATCTACCAGAATGGCTAAAATGAAAAAAATGGTAGCACCAAATGTTGTGGAGGATATGAAACAACTAAAATGATCACATACTGTTGGTGGGAATGTAAACAACTGCTTTGGATACGATCTGGCAATGCCTCCCAAAACTAACCCTACACCTATCTCCAATCGCAATTTTTCTTTTAGATGCCAACCAAATAGAAATGAATGTCTATGCTCATAAGAGGGTTTATATGAGAATGTTCATGGAAGTTCAATCACACTGGTCAAAACATGGAAAGAGTCCAGGTGTCTGTCAAAAGAAGCATGGATAAACAGTGATAAAATGGAAAACCATTCAGCAATAAATAGAAAAGTATTACCAATAAACTCAAGAACAGATTAATCTAAGAATCATTACAGTATATGAAGGAAGATGACACAGAAGAGTGTAGAATATATGATTCTATTTATGTGAAATTTTAGAGAAAGAACTGATTTAATGTGGAGGTGGTAGTGGAGGGGAAAAGGGCCAGAAGGGAATGTTATAGGATGATACAGATTTGGGTGGCACAGGTATATACGTCTGTCAGAACCCAAGGAAATACACACTTAAGAATTTTGCATTTTATCATGTATGAATTTTAAATTCTAGTAATGGCATACATGCCAAAGGATTTAGGGAGAAACATAATGATGTCTACAACTTAATTTCAAATGTAAGATGGATTCATGGATGGATGAATAGAGGGATAAAATGATGCACTGTGGTGCATATGAGTGTTCACTATAAAGTTCTTACAAGTTTTCTTCATGGTTAAATATTTTTGTAATACAATGCTAGAAAAAGAAATCTTAAAAACTGAGTCTTTCACAATTAAACAAAAGGGAACAAATAAAAGGAAAAAAAAAGGAGAAAGCAGTTCCAGGTTCACAAATTACTAGCCATGTTTCTTAAATAGTCTAAGATTAAATTTCCTCATTTACAAAATTTAAGTAATAAATAATATCTACTATCTGGGATCATTAAAGGATTACACTTGTTAATATGTATAAAGAGAAGTTCCTGGTATAAATAAGCAGTAAATGCATATTTTAGCTACTGTTTTTAATAAGCACAAGGTGCCCGTGGTCATAAACCCACAAAAAAGAAATTTCTTAGAAATAGAAGAAGACAATATTTGCATATTTTGTTGAAACAATTATTATGTTGGTTATATGGATAAAATTGGGTTCACCATATATTTTTCTGCACATAATGTCATTTATCAGGATCCCTAAGTGAATAAACTAGTAGAAAGGAAATATTACATTTTTAAAAACTCATAAAGCATATTTTTAGAAATGGTATTTCCTTGACTTTTACTCCAGGAAAATGCTAATACACAGCATGGAGCATGCAGGGCCCAGAAAAGAAAGCCTGCCAGATGCCACAGCAATAAATAGAGTGGGGCCTTGGAGACAGAACATGAAAGGAGAATGTGGAACATTCTGTCTCCAATACTCTTCCTGTCTGCTACTTAGCCCAAAGAAGTTACAGGATTTTTGTTAATTCACCTTTGTTGGCTGCCTTTAATTAATTTTCTTATTTATTTGTTCAACAATCATTTAAATCATAGCCTATCACTAGCCAAGTTCTATATGTACCTTCCAGGACCTCAGCAAAATGAAGCCATAAAGGTAATTTTAGAAAAACAATGTTCCAAGTGCAACATTATAAAAGGTTATTACTATTTACATCTTGTCACCTCCTACGAAAATATTTATTTAAAAAATATTGAGCATTTTTGCTCAACAGATCAAACAGGATATTTTGACAAATGACAGGAATTCTCAGACAGAAAAAAAAAAGGTAAGAGAACTTAGTGGATTGAGTCTCACTTTGCTAAGACAAGCATAAGTGAAAATTATTGTTGTTGTTGTTAGGTGCCCTTAAGTCAGGTCTGACTCATAGTGACCCTCATAGGGTTTTCAATGGCTGATTATCTCAGGATTGCTTCAGAAGCGGATTGCCACCTACTCCCCTTTTGGAGGTGCTGGGTGATTGAACTCAGGTCCTCAGAGATTGTGGAGCAGCACTCTACCAAATGAGCTAAACTGCAGCCCTTAAGTAAAAGTAGGTCTTTGTAACTGATATTTTCTATCAGTTTTGTACGTGTTACCATTTTTATTGATTTAGAATGCAAATAATATGCCCATTACTTTCAACTTAGCAATGTTTCTGATGAGAAAACTGAGCTCCAGAATGTTGAAAACTAATAGTTTCATCTTATTTTGACTGCCATCCTCTAAGTTTTCAAATATATATACTTGTGACAATTATAAGAAATGTACCTCAAATTTTAAAACAACAAATAAAGTTCTTTTAATTAAACAAAAAGTATGTTCCATTCCCTTAGGTCATCTTCTTTGTGAGGGTGGATTATATACTTTCTGGTAAAATTTGGGATGGAATTTCTAGTAGTGTTTGCATTGTTCAGTAAATAATAATCTGTATGTATGATAAGGGCTGAGATTTAGCTCAATTGGTAGAGTGCTACTCTGCAGTCTCTGAGGGCCAGGTTCTATTCCCAGCACCACAAAAATGGGAGAAGGACATGGCAATCCACTCCCAAGGCAATCCCAAAACAATCAGCCACTGAAAGCCCTGTGAGTGTCACTATGAGTTGGAGACAACTCGCCAACACCTAACAAGAACACATGTGTGATACATTTCAAATAAATGGAAATGGTCTCAGAAAAATTATTTGGAAAATTTTTACTTGAAGTATTTATTCAAGTGTCTACATTTTGTGAACGAATCGGGGGAAAAAGTATCTTTTTCATGAAAACATGTAGCTTCCTGTGTCTAATTAAAAGCAAACTCCCTCTCCAATTTCCAGCGACATACACAAACTCTGTGCTATCAATAGAAGCAGGAAATAAAATTGAAGACATACTGGATGCATGCAGAATCCTGGGATAATAGGGAAGAGAAGGTTGTTTGGCCCCTTCTCCCTTTATCTTCTCCTGCCCTTACCAAACTAAGGGTGCTGACATGTCTATACTCTATAACCTCTTTCTCTGAGCAGAGACACAAACAGTGACCCAGATGTCATGCACATTAGTGTCTTATTATTCTTCCCCTTGAGTGAAACCTCATTGTTAAGAGGAGATAACACATTATACATAATTGAAAATAATTAGCCACTTAGAAGGTGTCTTTCTGAGTTCCACCATCAATACACTTGTAGTTTTAAAATATCCTTTCCAAGTAAATAGTAATGAATTGTTCAAAGTATATTAGGAGACCTAATGCTTGAATTATGCCTGAAGCCGTAGCACTGTGGCATCCAATCCCATCAGATCTCAGAAGCTAAGCAGGGTCATGCCTGGTTAGTACTTGAATGGGAGACTGCCTGGGAACCAGATGCTACAGGCTTGGAAGAAGGTCCCAGCAACACACTCCCCTGCCCCCCCAAAAAATCAATTTTCCATTGAAAGCCCTATGAATAGCAGAGAAGCACTGATAAAGTGTTTCACCTATTGTACATAAGGTCACTAAGAGTTGGATACCGACTTGATGGATGGCACCTAATAACAACAACAACAACCATGCTTGAATTAAGTTTGCCACCAACTTTCAGTGAATTCACTATTTATAAAATTAATAGAAGTTCCTTATGCTGATAAAAGCTCAAACTTTCATAGTTCCTCCCAGAGTGGATCATCTTAGCGTGAAACTAGTAGGGGGAAATTAAGGATTCACGAGGTACCATAGAGAGGGTGTTTGTTGTTGCTATGGAGAGTTCCATTACCCAGAAGTTTATATTATCATATTTACTTCAAAATGTACAAATGTCCTTCAAATTAGACATCACCTAATTCCAACAAGTGTGCTTGCTATAGTTCCATACAAATTAGAAAGGCTTCCCCATATTAATTTTGTCACTTACACAAGTATCCTTGAGACTCTTTGCCCTTAATTATTTATGTCTATGCTCAAGTATGAAAAGCACACTTGAAATTTCAGATTTTTCTATGTTCTTAACACTCACCAGCTTTGTTTTCTGCCTACACTTGTTAATCTAATTTTGTCTCCTCAATATTTTGGGGGATGATGCATTATCTTTAAATTTTGCATAGCTCTTTCTTTCCAAAAGAATCCAAATTCAGGTTTCAATTTATTCAAAATGAAGTTATTGATCGTCTTATTTGAATTTTAAAAAAGCCACATTTCTCTTTTTTAGTCTTCTCCATTCCATTTCAAATTGTAGTGGATATTTCCTCAAATTTTATTTGAAAAATAGGCCAATCTTCCTTCTGCTAAACTATTTGGCGGTCTAATTTTTATGCTAAAAGTTCATGCAGGCTTTGAAATAAAAAGAAAAAAATGTATAAGATAATTGACAGAAGGCCTTTTACTAGGCATGTTTTCTCTTTTTCCTCTGTAGCTTGATCTTCTTGCCTGGTATCAACACCCAGTGCCTATACTCCAGATCTTGGAAGAGAACAGAGAGAAAGGTGGGAAGGCCACAGGTCTCCTGACAGTCTGAGACGAGTCCCAGCACAATAAATGTGAGGCAAGACAGATGGGTGGTGAGACTGCTTGATTTTCTAAAGTAAAATCCACCAGAAATAGAATTTACAACTTGTTGGAATTCTACTACACCTGTTAAAAAACATGCTGAATAAGAATCCAAGGCCACTAGCAGATCTATTGTTACAATGGACATTGATAAATATCATAAATTGTTAAAGAAATAGCACTAATAATCTCATATTAGGAATATTACTACTACCCTAGACTAAATTCGTTGTTGTTAGGTGCCATCAAGTCGTGTCCGACTCATAGCAACCCTTATAGGGTTTTCAATGGCTGATTGTTTCGGGATTGCCTCGGGAGTGGGTTGCCACGTCCTTCTCCCGTTTTTGTAGTGCTAGGAATCGAACCCAGGACCTCAGAGACTGCAGAGTGGCGCTGTACCAACTGAGCTAAAGTGGGTAGAGCGCTGCGCTGCATTCTCTGAGGTCCTGAGTTCAATTTCCAGCACCGCAAAAGTGGGAGAAGGACCTGGCAATCCACTCCCAAGGCAATCCCGAAACAGCCATTGAAAACCCTATGAGGGTTGCTATGAGTCAGATACGGACTCGACGGCACCTAACAACAACAACAACAGACTAAATTCTTCTAAAAAAACTTATAGGAACTAAGATTGAAACGCATTTCCCTGCTGACTCCACACATCCACAACCAGCCTAAGTGTGTGGTGACATGTAGCAGAGTGGGGATAGGGAATGTGTGTCAGAATTTCTGACAGAAACCCTATTTTCTGAAGACATACACTCAGCTACAAAAGTCTACTGAAAACGAAACTTGGCACAAATCTCAGCTTAGTAGAACTCCATCAAATAAAACAAAAATAAAGATTAAAGGAAGAGGGGTAGAAGGCCTTCAAATTTGAATTTCAGAAAAGACCATAGCATTGCTAAGGGAGATCAAAGAAAGTTCTCAATACTTATTAATTGGTCTTTTATACAGAAAATTACATTTGCAAAGTTTAAGGGCATTTAGAGTATAATAATTTTCAATATCTGGAAGGAAATAAATAATTTTAAAAGAGCAATAATGAATCCAAGAAAGGTTATGTCCATTCTAGAAATAATTACTTTTACTCTTGAATTTTTTAAGTTGCATTTTTAGCAATGACAATTGGCTCAGTCCATGATTATCTACAAAAAATATAATCAACAAGTCGGGCACAGTGGCACACACCTGTAATCCCAGCGATGTGGGAGGTGGAGACAGTAGGATCGCAAGTTTGAGACCAGATGCAGTCTGCTAAACTTAGTGAGACCCTGTCTCAAAAAGTAAAAAAGTGGGCTGAGGGTGTAGCTCAGTGGCCCAGCACTTGTAGAGTATGCAAGTGCAAGGGTCCGGGTTCAACCACCAGTACCACAATACATAACACACACACACACACACACACACACACACACACACACACGTGTGTGTGTATAAAATCAACCAAAACAAAATAAGCTTTAATTTCTCAGGACAGCAAAATAAGAACAGAATTTGGAAAAAAAAAAAAAAAAAAAAGCCTAAACTGGAAAGATACACAGCTTTTAAAATTTTAATATGGAGGGCACTTTTCTTCAGAGCCCTGAATAAGCTGGAAACCCTAAGTGCACTTTACTTTTACTCTGTTGAGAGTTGAGGCTCTGAGTTAACTCTGACCTTCCATTTATTTTTAGACCTCAGGTTTCAGTCATACGGGTCTAAAGTGTTGAACTTCAGTGTTCCAGTGGATGAAAAAGGATTAATAAGTATTCTAAAATATCTCCAAGCCAAATGACCATGCAATATCTACAAATATTTATTAGTGGAATCTCTACAATTATGTATTACTTTGTGTATTCATTTAGTCACTTGAAAAAAGATTTATCACATACTAGGTAAAACATTCCATAGAAAAAGCCTAGAATCAGCTGGGCATGGTGGCGCATGCCTGTAATCCCAGTGGTTTGGGAAGGAAAGGCAGGAGGATCTCAAGTTCGAGACCAGAGGCAGTCTGCGTAACTTAGTGAGACCCTGTCTCAAAGAGTAAAAAAAGTGGGTTAGGGGTGCAGCTCAGTGGTCCAGCACTTGCAAAGCATGCAAGCACAAGGCCCTGGGTTCAACCCCGAGTAGTGCAAAAAAAAAAAAAAAAAAAAAAAAAAAAAAAGAACAAGCCTAGAATCTACCAAAAATACAAATACATGTTCAGTTGAGAATTCTTTCTAGCTCTCATTTTGTGAAGGCACCAGATACTAAACAAAAATTTATAATGATATAGTTCTGAAATAATTAAGAAGGTAGCAAACCTTTTAGGAATCATGCGTGTTTCTACTGCTGTTATGAAACAAAGAGACAAATGAAATTTCTTCTTGTCTCCTGGAAAAGTAAAGGCCTCTAAAAACAAGCTGACCTGTGGGATAATGGGGTATACATAAGAGAATGAAAGTGTACTTTGAAAAGCATCTCTCACGGATACCACTTAAATGTCAGAAGCACAAGACCAGAAATAATTTTTCATCATTCTTTCACTGTCTCTAGTTTGCCTTTGCTTTGTTTTCTTGCCACTTCTCACTTTTTAGACACAATTCTTCTTGACTGAGCTGGAGCCGGCAAAGCCACATTAGAAACTGCTCATAAAAAATCGATTGAGAAGGATAGAGGTACACCTAATAGTAATGACAAAAGAAAATAAAACAGAAACTTTGTGAGCAAGAAGGAAATAAAAAGTTTTGTAGTCAAATATAGAGAACACGTATTTCCCAAGTGCCTATTCTCTGGTAGGTGGGATATATCAGTATCACATGATATGCTAATATACCTACCATAAAGAAGAGATGGATATAGGCAGGTGATAATCTAGAAAAAGCAAAAGACTGGCAAACAAAATATTTTGAGAAGGCAGACATACATTATTTCATATAGGGAAAAAGAACAAATTATATGAATGAACTAGATAATCCATATTATCCACAGACATTTAATTAAGGATATATATATGTATATATATATATGTGTATATATATATATATATATATATATATAT